>PVKA01034107.1:0-23758 GCA_004027165.1 Ctenomys sociabilis | reverse complement strand
ACCAAAAAAAAAAAAAGATATTTTTATTGATTATCCTGCAAATAACATTGCAGAAAACTGACATAATTATATTTGTGTTGTTCCTTGAATCTTGGTTAATTTAAAGGCGTATTCTGTATATCATTTTCTACATAGTTTTATGTTTCAGTATTTATAATTTTTAATGTCTACTTGATAAAGCAGTGAATTGCTGTGATACGAGTTTACTTAACTTTCTTTAAAGGAAACTTTGATACGAATAATGGCAGAAAGGAAAACCTGTGAAGGATATAAGTAATTTTAAGAGTATCAATTGGCCAATACACTTGCTACTTTAAATAAAGTTTAATTTTGAGATAGACCAAAATTATTGCAGAAGTGTACAGTTTGGGTATAGAATATGTAGTTAATGTGGTAGTAAATACCACTTCCCTGTGGTATCTTTTTAAGTAAATGATAAAAACGAAGCTATGCTTGTAAAGATTAATGAGCAGTTTGCCTGCTATATTAAACTCCATAATAATTATCCTTTTAGTTTATCCATTAATTATCTTCTAAATGGCACGTCAAATGGTAAGCACTCAAGTGTTACAAAGCAAAGTTAAAAAAGTGATATATTCGTTAGTGCTTTCCAGCGTAATTGGAAAAAATATCAGATTAAGCATAGCTGAATGGTTTTGTTCCCAAAGAGTAAATTTAAAAAATTAAAAGTATGAATCTTTAACTGTCTTCCTTGGCCAACAAGAAAAAAAAATCAATCTTTCTTTTTTGCATAAACAACATTTGATGGTATTTTTGTTAGTTCGGTATGTAACAGAATACAAATATAAATACTTTGTATGAGGTTAGCCCTACACCTGTCACCATGAGGCATATCCATTTAGGGTGAATCAGTGAACCATCTAACCCCTAGCCAGCCTGTGATGGTAAGCAATATCAAGTGTATTCAAATCAGACCTCAGATTCCATAAATGTACTCTATCAGGCAGTAGTGAACCATTGGGTAAGCTCTTGGCCCAATGACTGAAAAGCCTTTACTGATTGATCCTAGCATGTGTTTTTGCAAATACCAAATCTATTCGTTACATTTTTTTTGTAGGAAAAGATTTTTCTATGTTACAGCTATTTCCTTTAATAGTGAAAGCTACAGATGAAGAATATATACATAGTCAAAAGATTCACCTCTTTATTACCCTACAGGTCTTGCTTTCTAGATTCATAGATTATTTTCTTGTTCTTGGAATAATGGAATAGATGAATAAAAACTCCAGTGCTGAAAGCCAAGCTTCATTCCCCTTTACTTTCTCCCTTCTGGATCTTCTTTGTTCTTTCCCATCTTTTAGATCTTTCCTCACATGAATGTCCCCTGTGGTGTCATTCTCTTACTTCCTCTTCCTCATTATCCACTCTCCTTCCTACCTCACGGCCTGTGATCATTTTCCTATTATGTCATTAAAAAAATGAACCTGATTCTCAAAGTGAGCCTGCATCATTAAGAATTATGAAACACTGGCTAGTTGGCTCAGTTGGTTGTCAGATAGTGCTAATGAGATCCAGGTCAGGGGTACATTCTTGTATGGGACTGTTAGTTTTTTCTTTGTTTAATGGCCTCAGACTGCACCCCTGGCTTTGACCAGCTCTCTCATAAATGTATTCAAGTAGTCAAAAAAAAAAAAAAAAAAAAAGGTTAGATAAGTACAAATTCAATCATGCTATGGAAAAACCCATGCGAAGTTTGCTTCAAGGGGATTTTCAACTCAACATGTGTTTATTGAGATCTACTAGGTGTCCGGGGAGAATACAGACATGAATGAATTGCATTGCCTACCCTAAGAAAGCTGGCTGAGACTTAAATGACTAACAAAAATGTGAGGCAGTCTGAAATAGCAGCAATCGCTAGTGGTATAGACACAGTTCGGAGCTGTTAAATCTGTTGTGGGCAGGTGGGAAGGTGTTGTGGATGAGATGACAGGGAGCTGACCTTTAGAAGGGTAGGATTTTGCTACCTAGAAAGTACTCTGAGATGGCAATTGAGACGGCATAGTGGCACATGCCTATCTATAATCCTAGTGTATGGGAAGCTGAAAATAGGAGAATCACTATAAGACTGATCTGTGTAGTGAGACCCTATAGACCCTGTACTAAAATACAAAAAAGAAAAAAAAAAAAAAAAAAGAGGGTATGGTGGCATGTGCCTCCCTAATCCCAGCTAGGTGGATAGCTGAAGCAAACAGATTACAAGCTAAAACCTAGCCTGAGCAATTTAGTGAGACCCTGTTTCAGAATAAAATTTTAAAAGGGTTCCAGATATAGCTCAGTGATAGAATGTATCATAGTGTACACAAGACACTGCTATCTTCTGTGTGTGGCATCAACAGGAAAGAAGGGAGTTGGGTGCATATGGGGAGAAAAGCCATTCATTTCACAGGTGTTTATTGAGCATTCCTGGGCACCAGCACATAGGCCAGGGAAAGGAATTTAGAAAGGGATATAGGATATAAACCCCTCACAGTCTTCTGAGGAAGCCTGTGACAAGTAGTTAAAGTACAACCTGAGAAGTTCTTCAGTAAGGCAAACAAACACAGAACATGTTCCCTTGCGTTTAAAGAACTTGGCAGATGTGGCTGACAGCACCGATTGATTATGGCATCGTTTCCCACCAGGTCTATTCCTTGGTGAAGGAGAACCCTGCTTGGTTATTTTGTATCTTCCCCAGCTACAGCCATTCGGTCCAGGATTGGACAACTGAGTCATACACATTTGTGCCCAGGCACAAATGGATACAGAAGGCAATTCAGATTCTCTGTGGGAGATGGGAACTAGGAAATCCCAAGAAAGCAACTTTGTGATTGAAACGCAAGTCCAATTGGAGGAATTAGGAAAAAGCAAAACTAGTGGGTAGGGAGATGTATAGACCAGGAGAGTCAGGCAGTTAGGATTGGTAGGCTCAGGGAAAGGAGCAAAAACATGTGAGAAAGAGGCCAGACAGGTCATGAGCAACAAAAAGAAAGGATCTGTCTTCCATGTCCCTAGATGTCTTGCAGGGTTCCTTTCCCATTAGCATCATTCATACAAATGTCTCTCTAGCAAGATCTCTTTTTCTCAAGGTGTCAGTAAGTCCTACTTTGCCTAAAGCACCAAGATAGGACCTTTTGGAAAGGATTTATCAACTGGGCAGGTTTGGGTTACAAGGGAGGTAACCCAGCACTTTGTGCTGTGAGCTTGTCAGACATGACTGTACATAATGAATCATTTTCCTTTATGATTCATATGTGAATGTCGGTGATACTTATCTTCCTTTTTTCATTCTGATTGGGCTTCATTTAGCAAGGCATGCAGGTTGAGGGAGATGGCCAATGTCTGTAATGCCAACATTCAGGAAGTTGAGACAGGAGGATCACTGCGAGTTTGAGGCCAACCTGAACTCCAGAGTGAGTTAAGTCCAGCCGGAACTACATAGCAAGGTGTTGTTCAAAAACAAAAATAAGCAAGAGGCATGTATGAGAATTGCTAAATGCTTCCTACCTCTGTCACAGAGAGGGGCAGCTCCTGCTCCACTGCCCCTGGTTATATGTGTAGACACCATCTCCTTTCAAGGCCTTGAGTTCCTGGATGGGGAGTCAGGTCCTTCATGTGCTGCATCTTGCAAATCTGGCCAGACTGGGCATAGCAACTCTCTTTGCTGAATGGAGGTGTATGACTGTCCAATTGTCATACATTTTTTTAAGACTAAAATTAATAGAATGGCTACAGTTTTATAAACACACATATACCTTTTAATAGCATTCCCTTCATTTAAAAAAAAAAAAAGACCAGACATTTTCTTGCCTGTTACTGTAAGTAAATCTTGAAATGGTAACCAGCCTCATACTGGGCTGAGGAACCTCTCTGACAAGTCAGTCCTGTGGGGCAAAATGGGGTGACCAGCTGGCCAGCCACCTCTAGCCTTTAGAAGTTGTCTGGTGGCGCCAGGGAAATGACTCAGTGGAATAAGCGCTTCCCTGGCAAGCACAAGAGCCTGAGTTCAATTCCTGGTTCCACCAAAAAAAAAAAAGTTGTCTGGTACCAGACTGCCTCAGACCTGCTGCTAGTTCAGTGTCTGCTCAGGAAGTCTTCGAAATTCGACATATCTGGGTTCTAGAGAGCTGTGGCGCCTGGCCCACTTTCTTCTACACAGGCCTAGGAAGCGATCAGCCAGCCATTCTGAACTTCCAAAAACATCTTTTGACTGCTATGCATAGGCAGATGTGTGTGATATTCAGTGTGATCGAAATATGTGGTAAATATTCAACATTTTGAAAGTATTGCCAATGATTGCCTTTGAAATACCCACACACATACTTCAAATTCACCACATCTTTTTTGGGGGAGGGTACTGGGAATTGAACTTGGGACCTAGCACTTGCCAGGAAGGCTCTTCGGCCACCTAGCTGTCTCCCTGGCCCACCCGCCAATTCTTGCCAATTTGTGAAAATAGTTCTGAAAGCTCTCTTTTGTGTGTTTAGCTGTGAGGGTCTTTAGCTGTCTTTAACAGCTATTGTGTCTGCCTCTGTGTCCTGAATGTATTTAAAACGTTTACCTGTCATGGTCATTTTGACTTTGGGGAACACCTAGAAGTCTCCTGCTGCGAGGTCCAGTAAATGAGGTGGCTGAGGACACAGCGTGGGGTCTTCATGTCGGAGCTCGCCTTTGCTCTGGGCACCGCTCAGCAGCAGCCCTGAGTGGTTTTCATCGTACCTCAGGACATTTCCGATGAGGACTTTGTGAGCTGCTTTGGAAGGCAGTGAGAATGATGGGTTGGTAAGCGGTTTCAAAGCTGGAGAGAGTGTTCTGATCAGGACTAGTGGCAATGTGTATTTTTTAAAAATGTATTCACCTATATTTTGATCATCCTTGTAAATTCGTATGCTCTCTCTGTGTCTCTGTTCTGTTCTGCTTCCTGCTTGTCCCTGTATCTTTAAAGTGCTCCCCCATGCCCCACACTAGTCTTTGTATCTGTCTGTTGTGTTCAGTACATGTTTTCAAATGTCAGGTAACCTTTTTCATTTCTAGTTTTGACCTTTGCATTTTACACGGAAGCATAGGGTATGTGCAGAACAGTATGTGTCTAGCTCAGTGAATTTATCACAAAGCAAACAACCATTTTGCCTGACCAGATTCTGCTGCTTCTCCAGGTCTTGTGAGGAATGTCATGTTCTCCTAAACCCCATGCTGCTCTAGGGGCTGCCCTGGTACCCATTCCTCTCCTTCCTGTGCACTTAGTGCACATGCAACAGTGTTTTCAAGCCTAGGGGCTGGGGAGATAGCTCAGTGGAATAAGTGCTTCCTTGGCAAGTGCCAGGGCCTGAGTTCAATCCCCGGTTCCACAAAAAATAAATAAATAAATCACTAGTTCAAGCTTGAGGGTTGCACCTGCCCTGGTCACTACTCTGCTTCAGCTCCAGCACAGAGCCTGGCACTCAGTAAATACTGCTTAGCAGGTGGAGATGGAATAAAGAATGGAGGGGGAAATTTGATTGTTTTTAAAGGCTTTAGTATGAAGTGAGACAAACCTAAATATAGATCATTATGACATGTGATAATGGCCAAGGAAGCTTGGAACATTGTGGAAGTTTGAAAAGCTTTTAAGTCTTTGTGCCAAGGTGTATGTGTGTGTGTGTGTGTGTGTGAGTGTGTATGTGTGTGTGTCTATATGCACATGTGCACACACATAACATGCGCTCACATACATATATGCATGTGCTCAACTTCAACAAATGCAGGAGTGTTTCCTAGTACGAAGTGTGCAGTGCTGTGGGAGCATCTGCCATGCAGAGGCTAGAGGAGTGTGAAAGCAGCTTAGGCAGGGCTATGGTTAGGGCTGGAAGGTCGCAGGTAGGTCTGGGGGGTCCCTGACCTGTCCTCGGTCTGTGACCTCAGTATGGCTTGAGTGTGAATTGAACCATCCTAGAATTACCACAGGTCCCAGCCCTCAGGCTATTCTCCTGGCCCGAATCTGGAGGGATCTCACCAGACATAGCCAGGCTTTCAGAATGTTGAGACAGCTGTTAGTGTATTAGAGAGGGAAGAGGTGTGAATTCTGGAATCAAGACCTTGACCTTATACTTTTTGGAACCTGTTTCCTCATCTATAAAATGTGATAATAAGCCTTATAAGCATTAAATGCAAATAGTGATTTACAAACTGTCTTGTGTGCAGACTAGGATTCAGACTCAGTATTTCTAAAATCCTATAAGGGGTTAAAGGCACTTTAAAAACAAAAAGAAATATGATCTGTTATACTGATTTATTATCCTGGACTTTGTTTCCTGATTGGTAAAGCACAGGGGCCAGTACCCATTGCTTAGTTCAGGCCAGTTTCCTGTTATAATGGCAAATATTACCACCCGGCAGGGGTTGTGAATGAGGTCCCTGTCACAAAGCACATGGCCTTGTTCCTTAATTGCCAGGGTGGAATTAATTTGCTCTTCCTGTTTCTCTTGTGACAGGAAGTAGATGTCCTTGAATTTCAGTTGATTAATGGAGGCCTTGGAGCAGAGCTCCAGCCTCTCTTGCTTTTAATCCTTATGCCATGCAAGGCTCTAATTTGATAATTTTGCTGTTTTTTAGATGGATCACCTACTGGTTGAAAATATTGAGCGGGAAACGTTTCATCTCTGCTCCCGCCTCATTAATGGGCCGTACCGGCGGACCGTTAGAGCTCTGGTCTTCACATTAAAGCATCAAGCTGAAATTGGGGATCAGGTGAAGAATGGTTCACTGCCGGTCGGCGCGTTTGTGCAGACCCACAAAAAGTGACCTGAGGACAGTTCCAATCCCGGGCTGGGCAGAGAAGAAAACGAGCCCCTCTCTGCATTCAAAGGCTCCTTTGAGTCTGGGTGATGGCGAATGCGGCTTGCTAGCTTTTCCCATAGAGTCATTCCTGTAGGCAGGATCCAGGGAGCCTGGGAGACAGGCCTGCAGGAGCGAGCTTCATTAGCTGCAGTGCACTGGTGCTGCCCAACAGGACGCACACTGGCTGGGAAGCACCGGACAGGTACCATCGCCCAGCACAGTGAAAGGGTGATGGATTTCACTGTGCGTATGCCAAGGACACCTCTAAACCTCCCCCCTGTTAGGCAGACGAAGTTACCACTTTATTTCACCACCCTGCAGGTAACTGAAACTCAATTACTGCTGCTGCTCCCTTGGTTCCATCCCCCTGAGTTTAGACAGCTCTGGTGCCTCTCAGAACTCCCTGTCTATTCTCTTTGCTCTACCCCAGGGGTGAGCCTGCCAGAGCCAGCCGGCCAGCCCCGCTTTCCAGAGCTCACTTATCTGAGCGTTTCAGCTTTCCCTGGAAGACCTTGTGCGCCTGTCTCAGGAGCCCCCATGCTGAGGTTTCTAATGAGGAACTGGCCTGAAGCCTCCCACGCTTTGGGCTTTATTTGAATACGTGGGCACTCAGCTTAGGGCTCTGTAGAAGATACATAATGAAATTTACTGCAGTAGGAAAAAATTCAGGCATACATACTTTAAAATGAGATACTTCTGTGCTGGCCTGCTGGATCAATTATGTAAATGATATTTTCTTTTTTAAAAAGTAATAAACTGAGACTTGAAGTAAAACGTGTTTTCTTCATCGCAAGTGTTTCACATTGAGAGAGGATATAGTGGGTGAAATTAAGGAATGGTTGATAAAAATTTGAGGGTGGGTTGCAAGACCCAAGGAAGGGCTTTTGGATTGGAGACCAGAGTATATTACATACTGAAAAGAAGGAACCAGTAGAAAAAGGATAATTTAAATGAAGAGAAGTTGGAAAGCAAGGGTAGAAGGAAAAGGGCTAGCACTGTCTGCCTTTCAAGTGCTACCTTTCCTCAGGTGATATACGATGGTGCCTCATTATGGACATGATCTGTTTTATGATGTGGGGGAAGATGCTCCTGGTCATGTTTGTTCCCTATGCTGAGTTTATGAACAAAAGCAAAATTTTGCTGGGCATGGTGGCGCATGACTGTAATCCCAGCACTTGGGAGGCTGAGGCAGGAGGATTGTTGTGAGTTCGAGACCAGCCTGAGCTACAAAGTGAGCTTAAGGCCAGCCTGAACTGCACAGTGAGACCCTGTCTCAAAAATACCAAAAAAAAAAAAAAAAAAAAGCAAAATTTTGCCCAATGGTTTTATTTGCAAACAAGTATTTGTGAACCTAGGTATTCTTTTAAATTCTCTTATAATCAAGTAGATATTGTTGTTTCATGTTTCACGTTTATTCACATATTCAACCATTTCCTGGCCCTCATCCGTGAGCAGTAGCTGTAGATGGCAATCCAAGGTTCAGGCAGCACAACTATTTTGTCCAGTCTCCCACCACTCATAGCTACTAGAGCTAGAATAAAACTAAGCACTTACATGTATCCAGCACTGTCCTAGTATTTAAAAAAAAAAAGTATCCAATGAAAAATGAAGTTCAGAAAGATGTAGTAACAACTTCCTGAAGATCGCAAGTAGTGAAAACATACCTAAGAATCAGTATCCAGGTTTGATTTTACAGCTAGCAGCTGACTCTGTCCTCTCACATTTCCTAGCATAATCACATACTGTGATCATGTTCCAGTTTACATCTTTAGTGCACAAGAGTCCTGTACGTAGGTGTTACGTGGACATCTCCACTGTGACGTGCCTTCTCTTTGTGGCCTCACAGCCCAGGCACCCTAGGTCGGACTCTGCAGGGTCACTCTGGCTCCCATGTCTCCCTCCCTCAGCCCATCAAATCCTTCTGGTTTTATTTCTCAAATGTATCTAGAACCCCTGCCTCTTCTCCATCTCTAGTGCCACTTCAGGGCTTCCTCTTCTCTTGCCCAAATGACTCTTACCTGGTCCCCATGTCTCTAATCTTACCCTTTTTTAAAATCTACCTCTATCTATTATAGACAAAGAAACATCAAAACTGGAAATCACCATCACCCCTCCATTGAATCCTCTGTGGATCCCTATCACCTGCCTATAAGATAGAAGGCAAGTGCTTTGCTGCTGTCTCTGCTGTCATCTCCATTCAGTCCCTTACCCTCCTCTTCATAGGCTGCTGAGAGTTCTTTACTTACTCTATCTGGTTCCTTGAAGTAACTCACTATATCCCTGAGCTGTTTGCCCTTTCTGAAATGCTACTCTGCCTAGCTCTTCTCTCATGAAACCCTGTGTGCTTTTATGGATGTGTGCACATGTTTGTGGTTCTGCATGTGATTCTGTCTTCCGACTGGATTTTAACCTCCGTGATGAAAGAGATCTGATGTTCTGGAAATTGAGTGCCTACAGCAGGGATGGTGCATAGAAGTCAGCAATAAATACTGGTAGAATTAGCAATGTCTGGTTCTTTTCCCTTCATGGTTCCTCCTTAGGTTGTCACCTACTGTGTAGCCAAAGATAGCCTTTCAGACTATAAAACAATCTCGTTTTTCTGCTTAAAACCTTCTAGTGTCTTCCATTTGATTTGGTGTCAAATCCCAAGCCCTACCATGTCCTGTAAGGCCCAGTTTTTCTATTCCCTGGCTGCCTCTTTGGACTCCTTCCCAAACGCTCTTACACCTCCCCAGGGCCACTGACTCCCTGGCTGTTTCCCACACACACACATCTACCTCAGGGCCTTTGCATTTACTGTTCTGATTGCAGTGTTTTCCCCAGGTATCTCCAGGTCCTGTCTTCATTTGATTCACTTCTCTCCTTTCCTTATCAGAAAGCTCTGACTAAATTTTTTTTTTCATTTTTCTTTTTGGGGGGGGTACTGGGAATCGAACTCAGGACCTTGTGCTTGCCAAGTAGATGCTTGTTCCACTGAGCTATATGCACAGGCAAGCTTTGACTAAAGAAAGTAACATTTCCTTCCAAATATTCTTCAATATTTGAGCCTTTTTTATCCCCCCAGAGCAGAATATTTATCACCCTTTGACACATGTATTTCTTTTCTTTGGATACAGGATCTAGCTATGCAGTTTGGTCTCAGCTTTCCCAGTGTTAGGATTACAGGCATGTGCCACCACACCCAATTCCAGGGCTGGCATGGCACGAAGTACCACAGATCAAATTTGGGATCTTTCACTTGCCATGCAGGTGCTTATGCTTGCCAAGCTACCTCCCCAGTCCACACATTTATTTCTTCATTGTCTCTTTCTACTCTTCAGGAATTTATGGCTCATGAAAGCAGAGACCTTGTTTTTTGTTTTATTCTCTGCTCTATTTCTAGCACCTGGAATAGCTTGGCACAAGCTAGATGTCTTAGTTACTTTTCTCATTGCTGAGACAAAATACCTGACACCCACAAACTAAAGGAGGAAAGGTTTATGTGGCCCAAATCCTCTGGCTTCAAGGTAGGGTAGTATGACAGTGGAGCATCACAGAAGAGGAACAGTTCATAGTATAGAAAGCAGCAGCAAGCAGCCAGCCTGCCTTTCCCTTTTATCACCATCCAGACTGTAAACCTGGTGGTTGGTGTCACGTCCATCCAGACCCCATTATCTATGCCCTTAATTCCAACATCATACCCTTAGTCCACATTCACATACCCTATTGCAGCCACCTTTAAAACTTCCCCACTATAACCACATGAGGCTTTGGAAGGCATCTAGATACTAGGTGTCTATTAGTTAAATGACTGGCTGTGAGTATGCAGAAGAAATGTCTAATCCAGTCAGGGAATGCTTCCCGGAGGAGACAATGCCCATGTGCCATTTCAGAGGGCTGAAGTTGTTGACTGGGTAGCCGAGGGGCAGACCTGCTGAGAGAGCAGGGTATGGAAAGGTCCAGAAGCGGAGATAAGTGGAAGATGTGGGGGGTAGGAGGGTGGCTGGACAGGAAGGCAAGGAAAGTGGCCAAGCTCCCAGAGGAGGTCTCTGGACTAGTTCTGGTAGGAAGAGCCACTGGGCATCGTGTTAACAGACAGAGGAGAGAAGCTCGGGTGGGGAGAGAGGAAGTCAGAAGCCTCATTTATAAACAACCAAAGGGTTCTGCGAACTTCAGAACCCACAGTAAGTTGAGAACAAATTGCTTTCTGGATGAAAGGCTTCAGTGGTGAGAGCTGGAAAGTAGAATGATTGCGGAGATGTGCTGTGGAGGCTCAGGAAGCAGGCTGTGTTATTTGTGGCTGTTTTCCCCTGGATGCATGTGCAGCATTTCCATGAACGCTAATGGAGCTATTCTGAGCTCTTGCTGAAGAGAGAAAGGCATGCAGATATCTACCCATGCTTGCCCATACACCAAGAAGAGCTTCTGAGCTCTGGCATCTCAAAATGAAAGGGCTGCTGCTGGAATGGGATGAGCAAAGTTCTGGCGCTGATTTACCCGGGTGTACAGGCATGCTCCTATCTTCTAGGCATGTTCAGTCATCAGAGAAAATCTGGGAACATGATACCCTTAGAATTTGCTCCAACAACTGACTGAGCCCTTCCTTTTAGGGGTTAAGTTGGAAGCCCTTGTCCTTTGGATAGGGACTGAACCTTTTTATTTTATTCATTCACTCAGCAAACAATTGTCCATTTTGTGTGCACCAAGGACTAGACTGGCACTGGGGTAGCAGCAATAGTGAGATATAATTTCCACCCTGTCTATTCTGGCGAGAAGACAGACACAAGTAACTTATCACAGTGTGGCATGTTGGATGTTTACTGAGAGATTTAAGTATTAAGGAAATAGGAAAGGAGTAATTAACTCAACACAGGAAGAAAGTCTCCCCAGGAGAGTTCATCTCTGAATCAAGGCTGGAAGGACAGGTGGGCAAGAGCTCCTGTCAAAGGGCTCTGTCTATGCACCAAATACAGTGTGCATGGCAAGGTTCAGTAAAGGTAAAGAGGAGTTGAGTTGAAGCATAGGGACTTAGGAACATAGGTCTTAGGAATGCTGGTGAGAAATGGGGAAAAACAGAACCAGGTCATTGGAGGCCTCACCAGACCTACAGATAAGCAAAGACAAAGAGAAGTTTGTAACCAGGTTCACAACCCAATTAGTTATGTAGTACAGAAAGATTAAAATGTTCTCATGTGAACATATATTTAAGCAAAGTTTAAACATCTTAAAAAACAATTTTAGGCCTTCCAAAACAAGCCAAAACCCTTGAAAGTCAGTGAATTAGAGGCTTTTTTTGTGACAAATGAAGTTTAGAGTTGCCCAAACAGATATCATTAGACAGCCTCAGGTTTGAGAAATGGCAGGAGGCCCAGATAATGTGTTTACTGTGTTCTGCCGAGAAGGAACAGGCAGCTGGCTTTTTTTTTTTTTTCATTTATAGAATATCAGGTTCTTAAACTTGTGCTGTCAACCTTGGTTTTCTTTTGCAGCCGCCTCGGGCTTCAGAGCATCTCTCTGAGATTTGTAATGTGTTTATCACAGCCAGATGGGGCAAGGGCTTGGTGTGTTACTGCCCGTTATTGCTATCCAAGGGAGTCCATCCAGCGAAACAAGGCTTTGGGAGCTTCCATTAGTGTGGTGACATTGCCTTGGTTCCAAAGATAGACAAGGTTTGATTAGATGACATCCTGTCTTCTTTTAAATTACCCAAAATTGCTGACTACGATGGACTTACCCGTAAGCTGGGTAGTTTGGTTTCAAGATCCAAGAAGACAGAGAGACCCAATCAAATGTTGGGTTTTTTTCATCTTACCAAAGTCAGTCATTAGGGGGCCAGGGAGATGGCTCAGTAGAATGAGCTTGCCTGGCAAGCACAAGGGTCTGAGTTCAATCCCTGATTCCGCCAAAAAAAAAAAAAAAACTCATTCATTCACTGATATTTGTTGAGTTCTTATGCACTGATACAGGTGTTACAGGGATAAATACAACATAGTTCTGGCCTCAAGTATATGATCTAGGGAAGGAGACAGACAATAAACAGACCATTAAAAGCAAAGGCAGAGCCGGGCGTGGTGGCGCATGCCTGTAATCCCAGCACTTGGGAGGTTGAGGCAGGAGGATTGTTGTGAGTTCGAGACCAGCCTGAGCTACAAAGTGAGCTTAAGGCCAGCCTGAACTGCATAGTGAGACCCTGTCTCAAAAAGACAAAAAAAAAAAAAAAAAGCAAAGGCAAATGATGCTGGCAGAGGCACTACTTGGGAGGCTGAGGGAGGAAGATTGCAAGTTTGGGGCCAGCCTGGGCAACTTAGATCCTGTCTCAAAAAACAATACTAACAACAACAAAAAATTAAGGGCTTCATGTGTAGTTTGGTGGTAAGAGTCTTTGCCTATCCTATGGGAAGCCTTGAGTTCAATCCCCAGTACTACAAAAAACAAAGCAAAATTTCTGGGAATTCAAAGCAAAGGAAATAAGATAAGCCAATAAAAAAGTTCAAAGATACCCAGCTTCCCTGGTAATTAAGGAGTAGCACTGCTTCATACCATCCTCAGAGACATAAGGTGTGCAGTGGTAAAGATCCCCTTGTCTCTCCTACAAAAAAAAAAAAAAAAAAAAAAAAAAAGAAAGAAAAAACAACTGTAAATCCTAGGAGATGACCACAGCAAAACCAACCAGCAGGTAGTTCTGATTGTAGCTGCTGTGCTGCGTGTGATGTCGTCCCTAGAATGTGTTGGCCTTGTGCACAGTACACATAGCCACTGAGCAGTGACCATGTCCTTCCCTATTGCATTCACTTGGAGTATACAATGACAGACTTGCCTGGGACTGTTAATTCTCTTGTCCTCACACAACCTCCTCTGAAAAACCTGTGCTGCCTCACACAGAGCATCGCAAAGATCCCACAGATTGAACACATGGGCTAATTGGGCAGGTGAGCAAACAAAGGCGAGCACACGAGAAGCCTTAATGAGACACACACATTGCAGAGAATGCAATAAATCTCATGCTAATTCAGGGGACTGAGTGATCAGTGAACATTTTGGGATCCCCTGGCAGGTGCCAAGGACGTCTCCAAAGTGAAGGCTAAATTATTGCATCTGCTACTTCTGCCTTTCAGAAGGAAGAACCATGCCTGGCAGGTCTCTTTGGATTTGAAAATGGCATCTTCCACACTTGGGAATACTGCATCCCTATTACTGGATGATATAGAAAGCTGCCAATGTTTATAGAGGCTCAGGGCAGGAAAGGGCTCAGCAGATCCAGACTTCGGTAAAAGTGGCCATGCTTCATGGGCCATGATAGCTGGCAGAAGCTGTGGGTATCTGAGGTATCTGTGATGGAAAGACACCTTCAGAGTTTATGACAAGGCCCATTCGGAGAATCATCAGGTAGGCTCCTAAGGTCAGAGCAGGATCATGCCATCTGCAGCTGAGAATGGCGCACTTCTTGAAATACAGCTTGCAATTTGCTGCAAGGTTATAATAGAAACCAATCATCTGACCAGGCATGTGGCCCAAGCTGCTCATCGTGAGCTGGATTCACCGAGTCACACAAGTTAGAGTAGGAAGGCAGAGTTCATAAGTCAGAAGTGGCACTGCCAGGACTGAGCATGGCAGGGCTAGAGGACAAGAGGTAGCTGCATGAACAGGTGGCCCAGACGTCGCTGCATCTGCCACTTTTGCACCAGTGCCTCTCCCTTGGCTTGTACCTACAGCTACTTGGGAAGCACCTTATCTCCAGGTGACAGAGGAGGAAAATAAGCTAAGCTTTGTCCACAGGTGGATCAGCTCAGTATGCACCAATAAGACAAAAATGGGTCATGGCTACAATGCAGCCCACACAGGGCTGGAAAGACAGTAGAGGGGGAAATCCTCCATGTGGCAGGGTCAGACATGCACTGTCACCTGCTTTAAGTGGAAAAAGAAGGGACTCAGTTAATTTATATATGGATCTTATAGGCAATGGAGAATGGCCACAGGCATTGGTAGGTTAGTAAGAGGTCTGGAGGAAAGAAGATTGAAAAATTGGGGGTAGGGAGAACTGGAGCAGAAGCACAAGAATGGACTCACAGGAATGGACACCAAGTGTGAAGATCCTAATTTTCTGTTAATACATAATACCTAAGAGCATATACCGTGGAAGGAGCACTGAACAGCCTTGTAGTGCCCTGGACATCAGCCACCTCTTACCTGACGCCACCCCAGAGCTGGCACGATTGATGTATAAGCTGTGATTGTGGTGCCAGGGAGAAGACATGTGGGTCCAATACCATCGAATCTTAGTCCATTTTCTGTTGCTATCACAGAATATCTGAGACGGGTAATGTATAAAGAATAGTTTATCCCAATGGTGTGGTGCCCACTTGTAATCCCAGTTACTAGGAAGCCTGAGGCAGGATCACGAGTTCAAGTCTAGCCTGGGTGACATCTCATAGTTAATGGCTAAGAATTAAGCTAGGGCCTGTGTTTGATCCCCAATACCACAAGACAAAATAAAAGAATCATCTATTGGGCTCATGATTCTTGAAACAGAATTCCATGAACATATTGCTAGAATCTGCTTGGAGGCATCATATGGCAAGTCAGAGTAAGTGTGGTAGCTCAAGGCTTTGCTTAAAAATTTACTAAGCCACCATGCAGCCCCAGGCCCTTCTAATCCTAGTTGCCCCCCTATTATAGTTCGGGTGTTGTGTCACAGTGATAGAAATCTGAGCAACAATTAGAAAGGCTCCACCTCCAAATGCCATCAACTTACAAATTTGGGGATTAGGTTTTAAACATACGAACTTTTGGGAGACACATTCAAACAATAGCACATGGGCTCCCACTTACCACCCCTGGTGCATTGTCTCCAACAGGCAGAAGGCATAAGACCAGGGACCAAGGCTGAAAAGCAGGTGTGGCCTCAGTCTCACACTCCTGGAGACCTCCTTGGGCATTTGTGTTTTCTGTCCCCACAACTCTGGGTTCTGTGGGTTTAGGGCTGCTGGATCCAAAAGGGGGAACTCTATCATTGGGTAAAATGTCAAAATGACTATGTTACTTTTTACCTGTGACTACCCTGGCACTTTGAACTCCTTGTTTCAAGGAATCAGCAGGCAAGATTAGTTGCCATTCTTTCTGATCACTAGGCTTTGTTCAGTGGTTACATATATCGTTGGTACCCAGTTTTTCCACTTGGAGATCTCTTGCTACTCCCACACTCTGTACTATACTTACAAAATAGGCAGATGGGTGCAAGGGCCATGGCCTGAGCAGAGGGTGATGACCATAGCATTAGACCTCTCAGGGTGGAGGTCTCCATAGCATACCTCATGTAAATCATTGACAGCAGAACAAGTGTGAGGGTAAGGGCAATCTAGAATGAATAGAACAGGGAGATGTTGCATATCATTGTGGCCTCAAGAGCAGCCGCCATGATGGAGGTTGGAATTTGACTCACTAACTTCACCTTATAAGTTTCTTCCAGGAAAAGAGCCCCAGTAGAACTTTAACCAAGAAGTAGAGCTGCAAGTTTAGTACCTCTAATTCCATCTACTTGGAAATCTGAAGCAGGAGGATCATGAGCTGGAGGCCAGTCTGGGAAAAATAGTGAGAGCCTGTTGGAAGGAAGGGTTGAAAGGAGGGAAAGAGGGAGGGAAGGAGAGAAGAAGGAAAGGTGAAGGGAAGGAGGGAAAGAGGAGAGAGGAACTGAGTGGCACAAGGTCTGAGAGGTAGTGATTTCTGGCCTGGCCCGGCCTGGCCAGATTGCTGCTGCCACAGCTCCTTTCTGACAGCTTGGAGTGCCATCCACCAGATCCTTCCTGGGAATGCCCCCCATGGCAGAGGCAGCTCACCCAAGAGCTCAGCCCTTTCTTCAGGGCAAGTCAGTGCAAACTTTAAAAGCTTGTACCCCCAGCCCCAACTCAGGCCAATGCTGAAGCCATGGTACCAACTTCAGAGCTCCCACAGGGCTGGTGAAGTCTTCATACAGCACTGCAACCCACTTAGCTTTCTGCCTAATCTTGCCCTGCCCCTTTCCAAGAACAACCCCTCATAAATTTCCACATGCTAATTTCCATCTCAGAAGCAACTGACAGGCAGGGGTTAGCAGACATTACAAAGGAGACAGGTTAATAAATATTTTAGGCTTTGTGGACCACATAATCCCTGTTACAACTACTGTACTGTGTAATACAATGATGGAAATTTTAAAAAATTACAATCAACTAGTAATCTGATACCATACTTGGACCAAATATCATGCAGCCCATTGCATAGCTCATCTGATAGACTCATTCAGCCTTGACAAACTACATCCACCTACAAACCAGAGATAATCTGACACAGCTCTGTGTGACTGTACGCAGCTGCACAGTCTGTACTTTCTGCCAAGGACAGCAATGAAGAATAACTGATGCAGCCGGGTGTGGTGGCGCATGCCTGTAATCCCAGCACTCGGGAGGCTGAGGCAGGAGGATTGTTGTGAGTTCGAGACCAGCCTGAGCTACAAAATGAGCTTAAGGCCAGCCTGAACTGCATAGTGAGACCCTGTCTCAAAAAGACAAAAGAAAAAAAAAGAATAACTGATGCTACCCTATACAAATTTTCCACACTTCTAAGCCTTTGTACTTCCTGCTTTCAAACCTATATGAAATAAACCCAAAGTCAGCTTTGGGCCAATACGTAGGGAGCAATCTCCCATCAGCCCACCAGTGTAATAAAGTTGGTGCAGAATGTTTTCCATTCAGTTAGGTACTGCTTCTGCAATATTCTTGGTTCCTCAACTGGGAAACCAGGTGTTGATCTATAGGGTCATTGGTAGAAGCCTGCTAGCTGTAGCAGGGACTCGTCCTTTGACATGCAGGTGAGAAGGCATGCCCTCCAGTTCTTTTCTCAAGAGTCTCTTCAGGGGTCTAGGAATAGGAGCCCCTGCATGACAGCAAAGACCTCAATGGACAAAGAGAAGGAAAAAGAACACAGTTCAGGCCCTCAGACACGATAGGACCACCTGGGACATCCTTCAGTCTGTTAGTAGCCATCTCCATGTGGACAAAGGAGGTACTGATCACTCCTCATCTGAATCAGTCAGAGTAATCAATTTTGGTTTTAGTCAAATCTTGCTCCTGGACTAAGGTTGGAATGTGAGGACCACATGTGAATGAACAACATAAGCAATAGGTCATTCCATCTGTGCTCCACAGATAGAAAGAGAAAGTCTTTCCCCATGGGGCCTCAGAGCAATGGAGCACAAGTGAGCCCTAACCTGTGGTTCTCGAGACACATCTAACCAGGCACTCCCAGCAGGCTTTCTTTTGGGTCCTGAGAGGGCATGACAAAAAACTAAGTGACACTTTACCTTAGCCCAGATGGTGCCAAAGTTTCTGAGAAACAAGTGGCTAGGTGGACACCTGTTTGGTCTCTCTCTCTCTCTCTCTCTGAGGGGAATACCTATCCTAGGTCTATTGCACTATCATTCAAGGGTACATTACATACACTCTATAGAGTCAATATGGGTGCATGTCAGAGTAAACCCACTGTCCTGGACTGTGTGCAGAGAAACTTCAGAAAAGGTTTCCCAGGTGATTACCACGGAGTGAATATAAAACCTCAATGACTTCTACTCCTGTGAGATTGGCCACTCCCTGGCCACTAGAAGGAACTCTAAATGTAAAAGTTGTTTGTCAAGTTTGGGCCAAAGTAACAAGCTCCCAACCAAATGATCATCCTGATCAGTTCTGTTATATTGACTCTTAGCATGGACTCTGCCAAAATCCCTCACCTTGATTCCACGCTGGCATTTGAAAAAAAAAAAAAAAAAAAAAAAATCTGGCCAGGGAGATGGCTCAGTAGAATAAGCACTTCCCTGGCAAGCACAAAAGCCTGAGTTCAATGTCTGGTTACACACACACACACACACACACACACACACACACAAAATCTATTTAGTGGTCAGAGCTAATTCACCCTAAGTTTCAGTTAGAGAAGCCTCTAAAAAAGTTATCCTGTCTTGCCCACTGGCCCTAAGGATGATTTTCTTCTGCCATGTGTGATCAATTGAGAAGCTTCCCCAGATCATCTGCTCCATCAGCTGTTCCTAGCCCCAGCACCCAGTCCATAGCTGGATACTCCTCCTGACTCTACTGCCCAAACCTCACCACCACCATGGCACGTGCTCCTGCCCTGCTCAGCCCATCAGACCCTAGTCTGGTCAGCCAGCGCCTCCTCTTATCTCATCTTCAGATGCATCTTTGTGCTTACCCAGGGGGCCTATCGAGATCAGACCAACAACCAACCTTTCTTCTCTACTGATCTCATTTGCAAACACCATACCCCATCATATTCAGAGAAGCCTCAAGCTCTGACTCATCTCCTTGCCTCAGTCTGTCAGACCCATCTCCCTACTTGAGATGATGACCAGCATTTACTTCTGACCCTCTTCAATCCTGAAGGCTGCCTGAGAAAAGCTCTCAGAGTCAAAATTACGGGAATAATCTACAACAGGAGGGGCCAAAAATTCCCATGCCAAGGTGGAAACTGGGAAAAAGGAAATATATGAATGTGTATGTTTGCAAAACAAAGTGAGTCCAAGGTCACTTGGACTCAGTGTTGGAACTGGAAGAAAAAAGTGATCTAATCAATCTGAAAACAAAAATAATTGAAAAAATGATTTGCACTGTAGGGCAAAGACATAGAAGAGCTGCCTGACTTTAGTGCACCAGGGTAATACAGGTAGGATGGCACAGGCAGGCTAATAAGAAAAGGAGAGACAAAATACTTGAGGGGCCAGTTAGGTATAAGGGAGACACAAGGCCAAAGGACATGGGTCCAGCTGTACCTGCCAAGATTTGAGGGGAAAAGCAGGCTGCCTTTTTGCCGGGCGTGGTGGCGCATGCCTGTAATCCCAGCACTTGGGAGGCTGAGGCAGGAGGATTGTTGTGAGTTCGAGATCAGCCTGGGCTACAAAGTGAGCTTAAGGCCAGCCTGAACTGCACAGTGAGACCCTGTCTCAAAAAGACAAAAAAAAAAAAAAAAAAAAAAAAAGCAGGCTGCCTTTTCATTTCGAAGTGAGCAAGGGAACAAAACAGAACCTAAGCTCAGTCATGGGTGTATGTAAATGAATGGATGAATGCAGTTGTGGCTGTGTTCTAATAAAACTTTATTTATAAAAACAGATTGCATTTGGTGTGTGGCTTTTAGTTTGCTAATCCTGGCTCTAGAGAATCCTTTTATATGTGCACAAAGAAGGCATTACAATCATAACTTCAATATGGTTTACAACAGCAAATTTTGAGAAAGAACCTAAATGTACACTAGAAAAAGAATAATTAAATATATACTGTAGTCCATCCAGATTTTGGAACGCTATGCATGGATAAAAGATGTGTTTATATCACTGCCTAAGAAATCCAGGGCAAACCACATGTGCAACTTTGAGCCCAGTGCCCCAAAATATCCCTGGTGCAATATGTATAATCAATATAAAAATCATTAATGAGCTATTCACATCCTTTTTTGTACCACACCTCTGCAATGAAGAGTCTATTTTATTCTTAAAGACAAGCTGAATTGGGGTTTATTGCATTTTCAAGAGCTTATAGCCACTTGTCCTCAATATTTACTGTGTCACTGTGCACCTCAGCTCTAGAAATGGAGGCACAGAGACATCGCTGAGACAGAATGTGAAGTGGGCAAAAGAAACAGGAGAGAAGGATTCAGTGCTCTCCAAAATCTATCTATTTATCTATCAATCATCTATCTATCTATCTATCTATCTATCTATCTATCTATCTATCTATCTAATCTACTCTCTATCTGTAGCGATATATACCTAGATATGTATGTATATAAAGAGAGAGAGGGATGGATGGATAGATGATAGATAGATGATAGATAGATAGATAGATGATAGATAGATAGACAGATACATAGATACATAGATAGATAGAAGGTAGATAGATAGATAGATAGATAGATAGATAGATAGATAGACAGACACAGATATTTTTTCCTTCCCTGAGGATTTAACCCAGGGCCTCTGCACTGAGCTACATTCTCTGCTGTTTATTTTACATTCAGAAACAGGGTGTCAATAAACAGCTCCACTACTTACTATTTTTCCTCTTTGGGTGCCCATATGCCTGGCTGCTAGCTGGGATACATCAGACTCCCTATGGCTACTCCAGAAGATACAGTGTGTGCTTTGGCTGCAATGGACTCTGGTCTCAGACTACATCAGATGTCTCTACCCCATAGTCTCTACCGATGATTCCATCCCTCGGTATCCCTCTTCAGGACAGTCCCTGAGGGCCCTCCCAGCCCACGACCACAGGGTCTGATCCTGCTGTGCACAAGCCCACCTTTTTCCTGAATATGCTGCTCCCTCTTCTGCTGCCGCACAGGTCTTTCCAAGCCTCTTTGGCTGGCATGGCCTAGCTAGGTCCATTAAGAGCAGATAACGAGAAAGAGAGACAGACAGACAGAGAACAGCAGATAACACTAAACACCATGGCACCAAAAACAGTCAATAACCTAAGAACTTTCTCTTTATTTGATATTTAAAATAATTTTTTGTTTCTTAATAATTTTAGATTTAAAAAAGTATTGACAATGGTACTGAGTTCCCATATATCCCTCACCCAGTGTTGGTTCCAGTACTTTTGGCATCTCACACTAATGGTAACATTTGTCAAAATCAAATGAGCTCCAGACTTCATTTGGACTTCACTAGCTGTCCCATTGTGTCTTTTCCATGTCCAGGTTTAGTCCAGGATGCCCCGTTGCATTTGGTCATCGTGTCTATCCAGCCTTCTTTGCTCTGGGGATGTTTCTTCCTTTGTCTTTCTTTGTCCTGATCTGAACATCTCGAAAGGATTGCTCAGGTCCTCAGTAGACTTCTCCAACTTGGTTTGTCTCAGGCTCTCCTCTTGACTACATGGGCAGTACAGGTGTGGGGCAGGCTCGCCACAGGGGAGGTGCCCTTCTCCTCACAGCCCGAGGGGGCATGCAGCATCACAGGACTTGCGGCTGGGGATGGAGCTGTGAGTGGCTCGCGAGGGGTGGCCTGAAGCCACCAGGTCACTGCCATCCCTGAGAGGCACATCACTGCATCCAGGACTGGAAGGGGTTTCAAACCTCCTCCAGAAGGATGAAGTAGCTACTCATCCTATTCAGAAGTCTTCTCTGAAGAGGATTTGCCCCTTGCCTTCTGTTGTTTATTTATTTATGCTACTGGGGATTACATTCAAGACCATGTGCTTGCCGGGCAGGTGCCTATGCCACTGAGCTATCCTCCTAGCCCTATTTAGATTATGCAAATCAGCATGGACTCATGCATACTTACTTTATATACCGGATTGCAATCCAGTCTACATGTTGTTTTTTAGTGAAGATAAATTCACACACCAAGTATATTTTTTTACGCAGAGAACACAAAGCACCACGCTGTGTGAGAAAAAAGTTCTACCACGGACAAGGATCTTTCCTCTCAGGACCGACTGGAGCAGGTTATTAATTTGAGGAGCTAGCAACTTCAGACGAGCTATTTGGACCCTCCAGGCCTCAGTTTCCCTGTGTAAACAAGAGAATGCTCCAGGAAATCATCTCAGAGGGAAGAGTGGTATTATGTTTGTATGTGTGTATGTATCTAAATATTTTGATGCCTATTAAGAGAACTTAAAGTCCTTAATGGCTATCTTCTTTTATTTATAACAGGAAATGAATTCAGAGCTAATAGCCTTTGAGAAGATTCTATAATCAATATTTATATCCCCTTTCATAACCCCAAATAGTTTTTCTTTTCTGAACTTGTGCCCCCCAAGTGGGATTTAGTTCTCCTCTTGCTCCTCAGCTTTTTCTCCAGTGATTGAAGCCTAACCTGAGAGCCCCCATCCGGTTCCTGCCCTCCCGCGCCTGTGCTGACTTCCTTAGCCTCATCCTCTGGCCCCTCCCATTTATGTGAGGTGACACCACGTTTATCACCCTCATGGGCTGATTGCGCCCCACCGTGTGCCAGTGTCCTCAACTTCCATGCCTCAGAATGGGACTAGATGTGGAGATGAGGTCTTACATGAAATAATGATAGCGAAATGAGGTCCCATGGGTGACCCCTAGCCCCGTATTCAGTGCCCTTATAAAGAGATCAGGACACAGGCACACAGAGTTCACGTGAGGACACACAAAGAACGTGGCCATCGGCAAGCAATGAGAAAGGTCTCGGGAGAAGCGGAACCCACTGGCATCTCGATCTTGGACTTCAGAAATGTGAAAAAGCAAATTCCTAGTGTTTAAGCTGCACAGTCAGGGGTACTTTATTCTGGCAGACCAGCGGAAAGCAATACACACTCTTAGGAATAAAAGCACTTACTGAGCCCAGCCCTGTCCCAGGCTTGGAGATGAACCAGATAGAGGCCCAGGGTCAATGGGGAAGCAGGAGGGCTGGCTTTCCTGTGGCTGGGAGGCCATGGGCTTCAGGAGACTAGGAAAGTCCTGGCTGGGATGTGGGCTTCTGAGCTGTGTCTTAAGGAGTTGTCATGTACTTGGGGTGGGGGAGGCAAGTGGCCTTTTAGGTACCAGGAAAGGTGCACGCAAGTGTGCAAACTAGACAAACATCAAAGAAAGGGATCAGTAACAGGGTAGGTGGCGGGGCCAAAGCGCAGGAAGAGGAAGAACAGCCTGCAGGGTGGGGCAGCCAAGGCACACCCAGAACGCTGGGAGTGGGCACCTACTTGGAGCGCTTTAAAGTGTGAAATGAGGAAATTCCAGAGTATGACCTCAGAGGACTAAAGTGCCTGCTCGGGCAGAATGCAATGGCGGGAGCTCTATCCCTCACACGCTGTGCTGGCCCCACCTGAGGGGTGTGCTGAGAGGGCACTTGAGACTGGTCGTGGGGTAATCTCAGCACTTGGGAGGCTAAAAACAGGAGAATCACTATGAGTCTGATCTATGAGGTGAGACCCTGTAGACCCTGTGTGAAATGAAGGAAGGAAGG
>PVKA01034106.1:0-23759 GCA_004027165.1 Ctenomys sociabilis | reverse complement strand
CCACTAGGTAAATAATTATTGAATCTTTGATATAATTCAGCTGTATAAAAACCTGTAAATATAATATCATGTATGCACCTTGTACAATACCAAAACGTTATGAAAACAGTTTGCAATGTATTAATTCATCGAATGTGTATGGTTAAGATGTCTTGAAACTGTCTGATTGACATTTGTATTTTAATAAAATAAAAATAAATAAATAAAAACACTTTATCGAGTATTTGCACAAATGGAGCACTAAGTTAGTTACCACTATCATACACACACACACACACACACACACACACACACACACACACACACTTTTGAATTCTATTTGGCTTGAAAATGGATTCTTGGTACACTGAGCTGAGGGTAAGGGGCAGTCTCAGAGGTAGAGCACCATGTGAAGGATCAATAACAGATGACAGAGGCCAAGAAAGGTGAGTCAATATGCATGCCACATGGGTGCCCCTCCCGTGTCTGTCTCCCTCTTTCCTTTAGGTGTACGATTTATCCCTGCAATGCCTATTAGTCAAAACCAAGCGAGGAGTGAAAAAAATCACAATACAAAACTCAAGTTGGTATCTAGACTATGTTAGGATTTTCTTTCCAGTGCATTTATCCTGCTGCTTGGAAAATTCTGTGCAGTTATTTGGCCAGTAGAAATTTTTCTCTTATTTTGAAAAAATCTTGGCCTTTTTCTCTGTATAATTTTCTCATACCCAACACCCACTGGAAGCTAAAATGGTGACTACCTCATGTCTCTTATCCTGCAAAAAACAAGGTGCTTCCACTTCAACGAAGCACTTTTTAAAGATGATTGGGTGACTCTACTACTGTGAGAGTCGCTTCTCCACACTAAATTATGGCATGAGGCTGGACAAATTAATTCTGTCCTGTTGCATGTTTTAATGGAAAATATATACCACCTCATTCCAAACCACAATAGACATGGTTAATGATGTTTCCTTTAACCTGAAGTTACTAAACCACACACATACACACACACACACACACACACACACACACACACACATACACACAACCTCCTACTGATTTCATTCAGTTAGAAATTAAGAAAAAGAATAAAAACCTTACATATCCCAAACACAAAAGATGTCAATGTTAATTCAAGTGATTATAATTCTTCAGATCACATTTATAGGACATCCCATACTGGAAGTGTTAGAATTTTCTTAGACAAATTCAAAGCATGAAAAGTGAACTTCTATTTTAAAAAAAATCAGCATTTATATTCAATCTTAAGGATGCAGCAAGCAATATGCCTGCCATTACATTCCCTCCCACTTGAAATTTCACCCAAAAGGTAATTATGTTGACAACTTACAATGCTGGCAATCAACAATTCATAGATAAATTTGGATATCACATTTTATATCAAAATGTGAAAGCTCTGATTCAGCCCTAATTGACAGGATCATTAATGTCAAGCTCATAGATGTTGTTTTCCTCTCTTCCTCACAAGAAGAAAAAGAAGGAAGAAAGAAAAAGGAAGGGGAGAGGGAAGGAAGGAGAGAGGGAAATTAAAAACAAGAGAATGAACTCATTTTTTTAAAGTATAATTTCATATGTATCTTCCCTCCCTATGGCAAGGTCTAAGACCATGATGCTTAGGGTCAATGTGTGAGTCACTTCCTTCACCGCTGGGTCAAAACACCCAACACCCATAAAGTAAGGGAGTTCATTTGGGCTCACATTTGAGCTCATACTTGGCTGGTTCCAAGGCAGGACAGCAAGACAGAGGAGGGTGGCAGAGGAGAGGTGTTCACAGCAGGGCAGGCAGGAAGCAGAGAGTGAAGGGAGGAGCCTGTAGGGAGAATCCACTTCTTAAGTCCCATCCATTGTGATCTGGCTCTTCTGCCCAGTTCCCACATCAATCAGCTGTAATCTAGTCCCTCCCGAAGATTCTGGCTATGAGCTCATGATGCTTTAGGGAGATGTATCGATGTAAACCATAACAGTCAAGTGACATTCATTTTATTTACCAGCTAAAACAGAACGGTGTCAGGCGTCGGACGCCACAGATGGTTATTCAAGTCCATGGCTAAGAGCAAAAGCACTGACTATAAAGAGCATATCCAAAGTCTGGGAGCTCCAACTGTTGGAGACAGGCTCTCTCTGAAGGGCTTTCTCAAAAAAGACCATTTAGCAGAGCCAGAAATATTGTTGCGTTGGTACATGTGCCCCATGTGGGTGTGCGCATGCATGCACACATGCACGCACACACACACACACACACACACACACACGCCATCCTCCTAATAGGAAAGGATGACTGACAAGAGGGAGGAGCTCACTTTTGTGGGAGAGCTGCATTTACACTCATGGAGAAGTTTTCTTTCTTCTCCTTGCTTGTGGAAGCCAAAACCTTTAAAGTTATTTGGGGCAATGTTTTCCTTCTCTATCTTTTCTCTAGGTTCAATACCAGCAACTCTGGTGCCTAGAAGAAAGGCAGGATGAGGAATTCCCCAGTTGGAAAAGGCCCTTATGGTTGGTGTCTGGGTATCTCTCCAAAGCCTCACGCAGTCACTCGGGTGGGTTCCTAGAGTCTGTGATTAATTCATAGTCCGGTGCTGGGATTACACCCACCCTGAGGCAGAGCCTGAATACAATAAAAGGAAGGGAGAGAGGCCTTCTCCCTACTGTACTTCAGCCACTGCCCCTCCCTTGGCTCTTTGCTGCCTTCCACTGCAATGCACTGCGGCCCTCTTCCATGTGCTGCTCTGCCTTAGAGCCAGCCCAATACAGACTGCAACCTCCACTAACTGTGAGCTAAATAAACTTTTCCTTCCTTAGCTTTAGGCATCAGATATGTTGTCCCAGCAATGACAGAAAAGTAACCAAGACAGGCCCCTTGCACTTAAAGGGCTGAGAGATTGCTTTACATTGGACATAAGGTTAATATTTTAAAATAATCAGGGTCAAGACTTGAAAAAAAACAAAAAGAATTCACTTTATAACCAGAAGCAACTGAAATTTATAAAACAAGGCTGCCACTTTGTTATTTTGTTTTCTTAAAAAGTTTTATGTTTAAGAGCCCGAGAAATATAATAGCCAAGCAAGGTTCGATACCCAGCACCACACGCTGTGCCAGCCCCAACCCGAAGCACACTGAGCTGGCCACTAAGACAGGCTTGATGGCGCATACCTGTAATCCCTGCACTGGGGAGGCTGAAAACAGGAGGACCACTATGAGTCTGAGCTGTGCAGTGAGACCCTGTACGAAATACATAAAAAAATAAAATTATAATGGCATTGCTAAAATTATGATAGCATTAAATTATGACAGATGTATAGTATATGTGTGTGAATACCTATTTGTGTGGATACTTATCTACCTAGATTTTTCCAGTAGAATGTAATTTCCAATATTCACTCATCTGTGAGTTCGCTGCTTCGCTTCCAGCATCTATAGTAATATCTCTCATGGAGTAGGTGATAAGTATCTGTTGAAATAGTTTAGTAAAAAATAATCGTCATTTATCAAAAGTCTACCAATTGTCCAGCATGGATATAATAGCTTGGCACATGTTTTATTTTTCCTCATAACAACTTTTCTATCATCAGCTTTATTTGTAGATGAAGACACAGAAGTAGAAGTGCTCTATCTTTTCTTGGTCATTTAATTATCAAGGTATGGAGCCCATTCACCCCAGGCCCACTAGAGTCTAAAGTCAACCTCTAAGCCCAACTACCTGATACTTGGCACTGACATGAGATTTTCTGATTCTGATCCATTCTAGTTGAATAGAGCTCTCACTGTGGCCACAGGGGACTCACTCTGCAGGGACCATGTCAAAAAGATGAAAGACTGGACCGTAAGCACAGCAGGTGTGCTCTGTGCTGTCCCGACACCCTTGTGTCCCCTTATCTCAGGCCCCTCAATTGCAAGCTATCCCGACAATCTAGCATGTCACGCTCTGCTTTACATGAGGTCCTTATCCTGAAGATGAACATTATGGAAACATTCTCACCATAAGCTCCTCTGTCCTCTTTCACAATGATCAATTGAGTCCTGAATATTTTGAATTAATGGAAAAAGTGCTCCTCTTTGTAACACTGAATTATTTTCAACATTGTAGAAGTTTTTTTTTCTTTTTTTCTACTTAATTTCAGAAGTGAGTCAAATGTAAGAGCTCCCTAAAATACAGACTGGGCTCTAGCAGGGAGCTAGTGAGCTCCTCCTGAGTACCAGCATTCAGAGGCTGGGCAACAGAGGTGTTCAGGAGAGCAGATGACGCTGGCCACCTTTCTAACTTGACCTTCCTAATTTTAGGAAGCAAATTAGCTCAGCAGATTAACATGGCTTCACGTTTTTTCCCCCAGTAGAATTGGAGATTGAACTCAGGCCCTTGTTCTTGCCAGGGCAGTGCTTATTCCACTGAACCATCTCCCAGCCCCATGGATTTAATTTTTATATCTTGTTTTCATACTTTTCTGCTGGATGGTTAAGATCAAGTAAAGCAAGACCTATATAACAAGAAATGTAACTGTTGTATCTGCCAAGGTAGTCAAAACCCCGCAGGATTTACCCTGAAACCCTGAAAGGGGATATAAATGAAGAATCCTTTTGTATCTGCACATACAAAATAGTTAGGAGAGATATACAGCTACTTTCTCTTAGTTCAATGAGAAGAAAGATTTGTACTAATAGTGTGTTAACAGGATATTATGTCTGTATCTTGTACTAGAATAACTACTACGAAGACAACAATATGCAATGTATTAATTATTGTAACTGTCCTAACTTGTTTTGAAACTGTCTCATTGCTATTTGTTTCTCAATAAAATTAATAAAATAAAATAAAACTATTGCTTTCCAATAAAAAAGAAACAATGTAGAATTTCATTAAACAAAATCATAGGAATTCAAGGAGCCAGAAAGATAGTTTAGTGGCATAAGCACCTGCCTAGCAAGCACAAGGTCCTGAGTTCAATTCCCCAGTAGCAAGAAAAAAAAGGAAATTCAATAATGATACCAGACAAAAGTATGCAAAATTGATCCCCAAAAAATTGGTCAAAAATTTAAAAGAAAAAAAAATAAGCATTATCTGTTTCTTTCACTAGACCAGTAGAAATCAGCAGTACAATTAATTATTTAAGATATCATATATATATTTTCCCCTTATTTGTTTTTTTCTTTCCCTCACTTCAGTTACCTTTGAATAGCTTCTTTTCCTTTCATGGTATCTATTGTACCTTTCAGATCTAACAGTGTAATTTGTTATAGCTAAATCTTGAAACAACCCAAATGCCCATCAACTTTGGAATGGATAAAAAAGCGGTATTTTTATAGAATAGAGTACTACTCAGTTATAAAGAAAGATAAATTTGAGGCTTTCATTAGTAAAGGATGCACTTAGAGATCATTCTTATAAGAGAAATAAATCAGACCCACATACATAAGCATCATACTGTCTCCCTAGTGTAAGAACCTGAAAGACATGTAATCTTAAAAATGCTAAAGTGGCTATATTGATAACATCTAAGACAAACTTTAAGCCAAAAATTGCCTCTACAGAAATAATTTGTAAATATAAGGTCAATCATAAGGAAAATATAACAGTTATAGATGTGAATTTAACAACAGTTACCCAAAACACCTGAGTCAAAGGTGAATAGAATTAAAAAGAGAACTCATAGGGGCTGGGCATATGACTCAATAGAATAAGCACTTCCCTGGCAAGCACAAGGGTCTGAGTTCAATCCCCAGTTCCACCAAAAAGAGACAGCCAGACAGACAGAGAGAACTTAGAAATTTAGTTATTAATTTCAACATGGAATTCTTAATATTTGAAGAAAAATAGATAACATTCAAAGATATAGAAGACATGAACAATCTGATTAATCTACTAGACCTGATGTTTAGATAACACTATACACAATAATTGTAGAATACCTATTCTTCTCAAACACAAACATAAAACCTTATCCTTGGACCAGACTAGACTGTAAAATAACTACCAACAAAATTAATATGATTTAAATCATTCTAGTGTTGTTTTTAACTACAACATTATTTAATTGAAATCAAGGATAGAAAAATTATGAGAATAAGAGAATAATTATGTATAAAATGAGCATAATTCATGAATACATGTAGTTATAATGGAAATTAGAATTGATTATAAACTTAATGAAAACAATAAGACTGCAATGTATGAGATACATCTACAGCAGTCTAAACAAAATGGATAGCTTTCAATGACAATACTATAAAAAGTTTCAAATAAATAACCCAAGTACCCACTTTAAGAGTCTAGTTTAAAAAATTAAATCACAAGCAAGCAGAGGAACAGTAACAGAGATCCAGAAACCTAGAAATAAAATATTACAGAAATAAAATAATACAGAAAAAAATGATGAAACCAAAGTTGACAGTCTAGGTCAACATAATTATTGTACCTTTAGTGAAGCTAATTAACAAGAGGAAAGACAAAATGCAAAGTCAGGAAAGAAATAGTGGACATTACTGTCAATGTTTCAGAAATTAAAAGGAATGTAAAGGAATGTTTTAACCAACTCTATGCCAAAAAAATTAGACAATTCACATGATGTAGATGAATTTATAGATAAATTTAACTCATTATAACTTATTCAAGATAAAATGGAAAAATCTTAATGGGCCTATCCCAAGTAAAAAATTGAATTAGTAACAAAAAATGTTCCCACAAAGAAAAGTTCCACCTCTTTCTTAGCATTTCTAAAGCAAATAATACTAAAATTACACAAAATTTTTCATCAAATAGAGGTGGGAAAACATGTCTCAATTTATTCCATAAACTCAGACAAAAACATCTGAACATGTTTCCTAAACATTTAGTTTAGGAAACTAAACTGTAAAACAATATTGCATAGGAACACAAAGGGAGAATCTTAGCAATCCCTGAAAAATATTTACAATATGTAAAATTATTATTTAACATGTCTAGGTAGTATTTATGCCAGGAAGAAAAGACTGGCTGGCCTCAAACTTTCAGCAATCCTTCTGACTCTACCCTTTCAATGCTAGGATTACAGGCATGCGTCACCACACCCAGCCTACTTACTTTTGTTTTAATTTTTTTAAAGAAAACATAAAATAATATTAAAATTAAAAAATTGCAAATGATACATAACTTCACTAAAAGTGATGAATAGTATCGTTTTCAAATTAGTTGTTCAGATCACCAGATATAGGCATGCAAAACTGGAAGAAGAAAAGTTATAAGAAATTAAGAAGAGACAAAAATGAAAAATAATGAAAAAAATGACCAAAATAGTAAGCATTAATTGTTCCTTTCAACAGAGCTGCAGAAATCTACAATACAATTATCCAAAACATCCTGCTTACATACATAGATATATGTCTTCCCCTAACTCCCACTCCTGTCCTTCTCATCTCAACAATTCCTTCCTATTATGCAGGTTTATCCCTTTTCACAGTATCTGTTATACCCTTCAAATTTTATTTATTCTTTGACGTTCTTACACTAAGGAGACAGTGCAATATATACACATGTGGGTCTGATTTCTTTCACTTGAGAGTATGGTCTCTAGTTGCATCTGTTTACCAATAAAAGCCTCAAATTTATCCTTTCTTACAGATGAATAGCTGGCATTTTTGTAGAAGTTTAAAAATCTTCATTTAAACTTGATATAGAATTGGAAAAGCGGTAAATAATCAAACGCATTTTTTAAAGCAACACAGTCTGAGGATTTACACTGTGGGGTTTCAAATTTACTGTCAACCTATGGCAGTCCAAGCAATTATTAACAGTGTGAACTGGTGTATAGGTAAAGGAAACAGAACTGAAAGACTAGAAAGAAATCTTTACAGTTTTAGTAAATTGATTTTCTGACAAAGAATCAGTAGAAAAGAGATGGTTTCTCAACAACTATTGCCAAGGCAAGTGGATATTCCCACACCAAAACATGAATTTAGATACTTAGCTCAACTTAAACACAAAAAGGAAATCAAATAGGATATATGAATGCATAAGAGCTAAAACTTCAAAAGAAAAGGTATAAAATAGATGAAAAATCTTTCTAGCCTTGACTTAAGCAAAGATTAAATAAAACCCTAAGAGCCATCTGAGAAAATTCATAAGTGAAAAATATCAAACTGGAAAATTAAAAAGTTGCTCTTCAAAATTGAAAGCATTTCCTCTTCAAAATATACCGTGATGGTTCTACGAGAAAACTCAGTGTCCCAGCACCTGTCAAGCACAAGGTGCCAAGTTGAATTCCCAGTAAAAAAAAAAAAAAATACCATTAAAAAAGTGAAAGTGAAAAACAAGTATGACAAGTAGTAGAATAGCAAAACATAACTATAGGTGATATATTTGATGGAAGACTTAAAAGCAAAAAATGCAAATGAGATAGCGCAGTGGGCTAAGCACCTGCTTAGCAAGCACAAGGACCCAAGTTCAATCCCCTGTGCTGCATGCCCTGACAGCCCCAAAACCCCAGGAGTGCCATGCTGTGTCATCAAGACTGGATGTAATTGTGTCCACCTGTAGTCCCAATGCTGGGGAGGCTGAAAACAGGAGGATCACTACGAGTCCAAACTGCATAGTGAGACCCTGTAACAAATAAGGTTTTTAAAAAAAATAACAAAAACACAAGTTCATTCATGTTTTACATGAACAGATTTGAAGAGTCACTCTACTAAAGGAGCTCTACCAAAGAGAGGAGTGGTCTAGGACTCCAAAAGACTAATGGAAATAGAGGTTTTGCAAATGGGGAAAGAAAGAAGGTTTGAAAGAATGGGAGAGAATGTGGACAAAAAAGAACTCAGACATGCCACGCACACTTACAATTCCCTCTTGGTGATTATGATCATTATATATCGCAAACATGGACTAATAAAAAGTCTAAGTACATCAATCGATGCTCATCTGCACCAGGATTAGATAAATGGAAGTGAACACCAGTGTAGCATAGTGAGTTACGCATGCCCTAGAGTAATGCTAATTTTTAAAATCACTGTGCTAGGTTCTAGTGAGAAACTGATTCTGGAGGATTTGTGTACTGTTGTTAAGAATACTAAGTTAGTAGCTACATTGGAAGCTCAGAAATTAATTAAAGAATTAAAAGCATACTCACTATTGAATATAACCCTTCTACTCCTAGAAATCTATTTGAATGAATAAGAAATATGTACCTACACACATAGTACATGGGTGTTCATAGCAGCATTATTTATGGGGAACAAATCTATCCATCATCTGGTAAACGACTAACAAAACATGAGATATCCACCAAATTGAACACTATTTGGCAACTACAAGGAATGACTTTCTAATAAACACTATAAAAATACATTAAAGACTACAGAGTACATAGAATAAAAGATTACCAACATTTTCCAGGGGTTAGAATAATGGGATGGTGGGGAAGAGAGAGAAGAAAGGTCCAGAGCTGTAAGTGACAACAGGAAAATTCGGGGCAACAGAACTGTAATAGAGTTAGATGATGGAAAAGGTTGCATAACCCTATAAATTTTCTGAAAAATCGTTGAATTATGTATTTTAGATGAATGGATTTTTAAGATATGTAAATTATACCTTAATAGAGCTGTTTGAAACTATCATTACTAAACCAAAAGCTTTTATTTGAAGCTGACTTCCTAAGAAAATTTATAATGAAAGACATTCTGTAGCAGAAAGGCTTATGCATAGCATGTTCAAAAGGCGTTCATAAATTAATGTCAGGAAAAGAAACAAGTCATTATTCAACGCATGTGTCAAGATCTGAATACACCACCAATTGTAGTTTCTTCCGTCATTAGTAACTCTTGTTATAGTGATTAAAGATGTCAGAAAAAAGTTCAAGTTGAATAAAACATACATAGTTCACAATAATTTCACAATTATCACTAACCTCATTTATTTTCTGAAAATTTCCCAAAATCAATTTCATCATATTTACATGTTTCAATAAGTTGGGAGGTTATAGTTAGGGTACAGTATACCAATTTCCATCTGTAAATATTAAAATATAAGCCAGTTTAGTTCATTTATAATGCCTACAAAACTGAAATGTGCTCCCACGTTTACCTCTGTCAATATTTTATTCTCTGAATTCAGCAGTGGATTCTTCCCAGATGTCATCTTATGAATACATTGACTCAAGAGAACACAAATAGCTGGTCACAAATATACCAAATAGTCCTGCATGGTAGCACATGCTTATAATCTAAGCATTCAAGAGGCTGAGGCAGGAGGATTGCCATGACTTAAGTTCAAGACCAGCTTGAAGAACACTGTGAGACCTGTCTCTAAATTAAATAAACGAACACACAAACCAGAGAACATTATCTGATAGAAAATACATAAAAATGGAATATAATAATAGAAATTCAGATATCCACCTCATTTAGCAATATGATTTTTCTGTTTATTATTGCAAAAATTGTTTTGTTGTAAGAATTTCTATTTATGTTCTGTACCATACTAATCCACTTAAGCCATCTATTAATTGCATACTACTGCTAAAACAATAAGTTCACATCTATATACTATATATTTATCCAAAATCAGTTTTGGAAAAGTATAAATACATGAGATATGAAAAGTAGAATATATAAGCAACTTAAAACATTTAATTGTATTGTCCAACCAAATTAACAAATATTAAAATAACATACCATGCCTTCCAGTATGCAATGAAACTGGCCTTCATAAAAATTATATAATACACACCTCAGTATTGGGTCTCAACAACTGGAATGTGTGAGTGTTCCTCATGGGCCCATTCAGTGGAAAGTGGTGGTGAAAACTCAATGGAGGCTGATCCAAGCCTTGCAGAAAAAGCACTATCTGAGCAAAAATCAAAGCACCTACTTCTATGAAATTGGCATTCTAGCAGAAGGCAGATAATGACCAAAGAACTTGATGTCAGAAAGTGACAGGTTCTGTAAGTCAAACTAAAATAAAGGGCCACAGACTGGTACTTGGAGAGCCATCACATAAAAGATGGTCCAAGGAAGTCTTTTTGGAGAAGTGCATTTTAATGGAGCTCTAGACGAAGTGAAGGGTGCCCCATGTGCATGTCTCAGACAGCAGTGCACCTGGTAGGGCGCACGCCTAAGACTGGAGAGAGCCAAAGCTGGTGGGGCTGAGTAAGAGCAGAGAAGAGAGACACATAGAGGGAGGAGAAAGTGCAAATCACACAGGATGAAGACTTCGGATTTTACATGGTGATAAAAAGTCAATGAAAGTTCTTTGAAACAGAGAGGTAACCAGTCTACCTTCTTTCTGTTATAGGATCCCTCCAACAATTTGTGAAGAGAGTTAATGTGCATGAGTGGAAGGAGGGAGACAGCACCAGGTATTGGCAGGTGAGAGAACTGCAGGTGAAAGACAGCAGTGATTTGGTCTAGGAGACTGCATCTGGGTTGGTGAGTGGTTGACATGTAGGCATATTTTCGAAGTAGATTCCACAGTACTTCCTAGTGAACGAGGGAGGTCAGTGATGATTCTACAGCTTCTCACCTAAGACAATGGCAGAATAGGTTGCCATAGGTGAACATAAATAAATCTGTAGGAAGACACAGTTTTATAGAGGGATCAAAGGGAGAAAATGTAGAGTTTTATGATGTTAATTTGAGGAGTGAGAGAGCTGGCAAGATAGCTCTGTGGACTAGGCCCTCTGTGGACTTGCCCTGCTAAGGCAAGTGCAGGGACTAGGGCTGGATTCCAGCAACACATGCTGTGCTGGCTCTGCCTCAGGGCATGCTGAGCTGACCACCAAGTCCAGGCATAGTGGGGCACACCTGTAATCCCAGCACTGGGCAGGCTGAAAAAGGGAGGATCACTATGAGTCCAAGCTGCATAATGAGACCTTGTACCAAATACACTACAAGAAAAAGATTGAGAAGACAGTGATGTTGGACATCTGTGTATTTGGAAGTGTACAGAGGTCAAGATGGGAGATAAAAAATCTGACACTGACCAGTAGATTGATGGAGTATAGCACCATGATGCTGGATGCTATCACATGGGGAATGATCACAGAGCTGAAACAGCTGCCCTGAGAACTGAATCAGGAGACAGCCCAAGGTCCAGATGCTGGAAAACAAGGAGAAATCATTAAAGAAAGCTGAGCCGTCTTAGTGGCCAATGAGGTAAGCAAAGGAAGAGAATATTATTCTGGCAACAGTGAAGAAAATTAAATTTATTTAATTAATTCTGTCAAAAATTAGCCACATGCCACATGCTGCAATGAGCCAAGAGGGATGAAGGGGAGAAGCAGCCGTTTAATTTGGCAATATGGATGGTATGGATGATTTTTTTTTATTTTATTGAACTACAAATGTCAATCAGACAGTTTCAAGACACCTTAACAAGACAGATTCGATAAATTAATACGTTGCAAACTGTTTTCATAATGTTTTGGTATTGTACAAGGTGCATACATGATATTATATTTACAGATATTATTTTAGCAGATATCTCTTATCAGTGAATTAAGAGTGTAGCTGCTTATTTATCTTATTTTTTATACCTGAATTATATCAAAAATTCAATAATTATTTTCCTAGTGGATGACCGTAGTACTAGAAGCCGACATAATATCCTGTCCAACCACCATTAGTGCAGATCTTGCCTCTCATAGAATTATGTAGAAGCACAGCGTTATCTATCCCAACTGTACTGTCTATACACACACACCATGATTTTTACTTTCTACACCCCTTCCTTTGTCTACACCTGTCAAAGGTGGGCACTCCATTGACATTCAACTAACGAAGGTGCTTGAACTCGACACCACAATCCAACACAGTCCAGCATTCTACAACAACAGTGAGTTATTCAAAGAAATTGTCGACCATAGCCATTTACAGCTCAGCTTAATATTATGGCCCCACAATATATACTTCATTTTTATACTTTTCTGCTGGATGGTTAAGACCTAAATAGAGCAAGACTTATATACCAACACATAAACTTTATATTTCCTATGTGGTCAGTGAAGTCCTCTCAGGGTTTATCTTGTAGTCCTGTACATTATTCTGTAGTTCCTTTGTCTGTGTCAAGGTATGGATGATTTTTAACAAAAAAGACATGTAACAGTTTTTCAAATGGACTTGAGAGCAAAAGAATAAGAGGGAAAAGGGCCGGCGGTATAGCTCAGTGGACTAAGCGCTTGCTTAGGTAAGCGCAGGAACCAGTGTTTGATCCTTGGTTCCCCTAGCCGCGCCGGCCCCGCCTTCGGGTGCGCTGAGCCGGCAATGCAATCCGGGCGTGGTGGCGCGCGCCTGTCATCCCAGCACATGGGAGGCAAAAAGCAGGAAGATCACTATGAATGTGGGCTGCATGCATAGTGAGACCCTGCACCAAAAAAAATAGAAAAAGACAAGAGGGAAAAATGAATACAGAAAGCTCTGTAAAGCAGAATTTTCACTTTGATGATGAGTAATATAAATTAATAATGGATTTTTATTTTTTCTAACCTGGAAATAATAGTAATATTTGCTGGTCAGAATTGTATACACTAGAATAGGAGAAATGCAGACTGAAGCAGGGGCAATCATAGGAATGATGCCCTCATGTGCCAGTATAATTTAGTTCACAAGAAGGTGACGGTGGGGCCAGATAAATGGATCAATAGAATAAGCACTTGCCTGAGGAGCACAAGGGCCTGAGTTCAAACCCTGGTTCCACCAAAAAAGAAGAAGAAAAAGGTGATGGTTTGGGACCAGGACATGGACAGCACATTCACGGTAACAGAGAGAAGGCAAAGCGTGTGTGAGCAGAGACAAGCAGGGTCAGAGGCCTGGACGGCCAGAGCTCTTCTGCATCAATCCTTTGCTCAGAGAAATCGAAAGCAAAGAGAAAAGAGACATCTGAATGAGAGGGGAGAGAAAATTTAAAGTAATCATTTATGGTTATACGGCAAGCAGGGGGAGGGGTGGGCAGCAAGAAACACTTTCAGTTCCTGGGCACCATTTAAGGAACAGGGCAGGCAGTAGAATGTTGTGTCTCCAGCCCCAGCCAGCTGCACGAATGCAAGCATCAAATAATAAAAAGGTAGAATTTAATCAGAAGCAGCATTTTCTGAGGAGTGTATGTACAAGGACTAAAAGCAAATAAATGTGATTGGACAGGATATTATGTCGGCTTCTAGTACTATGGTCATCCAGTAAGAAAATAATTATTGAATTTTTGATATAATTCAGGTATAAAAAGTAAGATAAGTAAGCAGCTACACTCTTAATTTACTGATAAGAGACATCTGCTAAAATAATATCTGTAAATATAATATCACGTATGCACCTTGTACGATACCAAAACATTATGAAAACAGTTTGCAATGTATTAATTTATCAAATCTGTCTTGTTAAGGTGTCTTGAAACTGTCTGATTGATATTTGTACTTCAATAAAATAAAAAATAAATTTTAAAAAAAGAAAAAAAACAAATGTGAGACTGCAAGTTTGAGGTACATATACACACACAGATCATACACACAAATATATATGCAGTTTATATAAATGTGCACACAACATTTACACAAAATATTCATGTCTATCAGTGTGCTCTAGTAGTGAACTCCAGAGAGACTTGAATTGTCAGTTACATGAGAATGGTACAAGTAATTAACAAAAAATACGTATAATATGCAATTTTTTAAAATCATAGTAAGATTGTTTAGACAAGTGGTGGCTGTATGCCTTATTTCCTTCATTTTCTAAGTCTACTGGAAATAAGTATCAAAAGGGTTAACAAGGGGCTGCAGTGATAGCTCGGTGGCCTAAGCATCTGCCTGGTAAGCACAAGGGCCTGAGTTCAATCCCCGATACCACACGCCGCGCCAGCCTCAGAACCCCAGGTGTGATGAACTGCCACCAAAGCTGGGTGTGGGGGCACACGCCCGTAATCCCAACACCGATTGTCTCAGCAAGGCTGAGACAGGAGAATCAGTCCGAGTCCATGCTGCACAGTGAGACCTTGTACCAAATAAACAAATAAATAAAAAGCCTAAAAAACAAAAGTGTTAAAATATTCCTATCCTTAAACTAACTGTTCTTAATGTATAAAATTTCTCTTTTAATAATTTAGCTTAAGTAAGAGGCAAAATCTTATACACTTTCATCTACACGTCTAGCACCAGATCGGCTCTGCTCTCAGATGTTTAACAGGATGTGTAGTTAGAAGACGGTATTAAATGTATAACATGCACTTCTTTTAAACTACATTTTTTGCATGTTCCATTGGGCCCTAAATTGTTCAATTAATTTTAAGGAAGTTATGAGGACAAGGAAAATTCTTACAGTACAAGCTAAGAAAACAATCTCTTCCTACCTAACTGTATAAAAACATGGCAAATTTTCAATCATCTTTGGGTAATAAGCATGGAATAATTGGTACTTCATGAACTTTGGTTTGGATAGACTGTGATTGGTGTGGTTAGTCACATTCTAATTCATTACGAACTGTTAACATCAAAACCTTTTAAACACAGATCTGTCTCACAGCATGGATTCATGTGATCCATGTTTAGCTGAAGACACAAACTTGTGTGATATTGAAGAGTCCAAGCTTTGAAGCAAGACTTATGTTACCTTAGTCAAGAGTTTTGATTTATATAAGGTTCAATTTCCAGTTTTTAGAATAGAAATAGTAGCATATACTGCCATCCAATTTTTTTGTTGCTATCACCATAAAAATATGCATAGATTGTTTGACATTATGCTATAGGATGTGTATCTGTAATTAACATTATTATTTTTTTTACCTTTCCAATATTGTATTTCTCATTGCTATGCCGAGTAGCCAATGCTCTGGTTTAATGAAAAAAAATGCTATTTTTCCACCGTCTTGCATATTTTCACACTGTTTCTCCTAGAATATCACTGTTCCTATTGCTATTTAAGGAAATCCTTCCTGATCCTGTATAAATGCCACTTTCACAAGAGGTTCTTACAAAGATTGGTCATATTGTTTATCTCGTTCTGCATAGTACATTAAGAGGTTAAACAACTTAAATACCTTGCTTAAGAGCCAGAATATATTCAGCCCGTAAAATTCCATTTCTCTCTGGAAACAATTACTTGTGATGATAACCTTCACCATTGTTACCATGAGCCGATGGTCGGCCTCATCTCCTGGTCATTGCTTTTGGCTGTCCATCTGTTCAGCTTCATCAACACTGGAATTTCTGTCCATGTTCCTTACACAGGTACTGGCTTCCTTGTCCAACAGCATAATTTCCCATATGGACTCCAAGAACCTCAGGCTTATTCCATTCAGTTTCTTTCAAACTAGATAGGACAAGTACTAAAAGTTTTTGTACCAATATCTAATTATTGTACCAATGCGCAACCTTGACTTAGTGCCCCACCTCCAAAAATTTACATCTTTTTCTCCATCTGAAAGTCGAATTTCAAGTTCTAAAGGTTGTAGCTGTCTGGTATACTTTATTGAATAAGTATCTTTATGAACAAATGAACGAATGGATTTTAGATGGACAAATAAAGATTTATTTTTACTTTGTGGCTCTAAAACCTAAACCTTACATAAAATTTGAAATGTAGCAATGCTGTATTGTAAAAGTCTGTTTTGTTTGATTGGTGTAAATGGCTTAGGTTTATAGAATGACCATACAAATTAGAACCTAAAATTCCATTATGACCTAAAATTCAATCCAAGAACAAGGTCAAAATATTCATCTTGTGGATGAATTTGATTTAGAAGAACATCAACTTTTTTATCCTGTGCTTTTCATAAACCATGAATTTTTATTGCTATTTTCCAAAACAATGCTAAATGATATTTTTTCATTCCGTAAAACATGTTTTTAAGTGTGATTCACAAAGATTTTTTAACAGATAACCAGATATCAACAAGTCATGAGTGCCACCTTTCTTAGTCACCCATTTAGTTGTATGAGAAATCACAGAACAATTCATGACTTAGAATGGCTGTCATGTAGTGCAGTGCCCACAGCTTCCATTATAATGCCAAGCAATGGAAAGGGGATCAGTTGGCTTTTCAACCACTCTTTCCCTATTGTGTAGAACATCTGCTCTGTGTTCATCTCAACCTACTTACAACAGCTACAAAAGCCGCAAACAGCCAAACACTGCCAGGAACTCAAAGATTTTCATAGGACAAAATATTTACCAATTCTGTGCAGTACATAACAATCCTCCCTGCTTAACTGATACAGACTTTCAATCCAAAAGAATTTTCTGTACTAACTTTTGGGGTATACTTTATACTAGTATTTGAACAAGCACTTCAGAAGCTCAGGGAATAATAATGTTCCTTAGAAACATTAAATCCTTTAGGTTGATGATTTGGAGAGTTTTGAAAGCTATGATTCCTCATTCCCAGCCTTTTAGCCAAGGTTCTAACTGTGCATTAGGTAATGCCCACTGGAAAATAGCCTCAAAGTATTTGGAAGGAAAAGTGAGGAGAAGCTACCTCCCTACTACTGCTTTCAGCTGACATGCAAGGACATGAGACAGTGGTATCGGCTGGATTCCACTTGGCTTATTCAAGCACTGGCTTCAGAGTTATCCATAGGCACAGAGCAATGGCACTGGGTGACAATATAGTTGTGACACTTAGATTCCTAACTCTCATTCAAAGACCTGACGGTGAACTTCTGGCTTGCTAAAGCGTTGGCCCATGACTTCCAGTTCTTACAAGGTTTCCTATGATTTGATAAACAACTAATGCCTCCATTAACTCTTTTGCTGTTTGAAATACTAGAATTGTTCCCATTCCCTGACCAAATTTGTGAAATGTAACTCCTTTAAGCACATCACCTCCGATACATGGAATTAGTACATGGTCTTTCCTCAGTGTGTTCAAGGCACGTCAAGGGAAAATGAAAGTGTATGTAAGTTTTAAATTACTGAATGTCATTATTCCATATCTTATTTATCAGATCTGCATTTATCGTTGCTACCTCCTAAAACTCCATTAATGTGGTCAATAAAGAAGTAAGATGTAAATTTCTCAGAAGTTTAAGGTAAATTGAAAAGAACATAACAAGATACAAACATATCTATTCAGTTTTAGAAGTTTGGAACATAGGTACAGAAATGAAAATACAGCAAAGTATAATAGCTAAACACAAAAATGACACCCCAGAGACCAAGGAAGTCCAGGAACTGGAAGCTCCAGATGCAGCAGAAGTGAGGAAATCAGAGTGAGTCTGAAGTTTGACTAAAAGTCCACAGAGAAATAGCAGGGTAGCTCCTCCTTTTGTCCCTTAGTCCCATGAAAGTACTTTTCCCACATCACATTAGAAGATCAGATACTAATTTGGGGTGAAATTTACCACCAAGGTGAGAATAATTGTTATGCTCAAAAAAAAAAAATATATATATATATATATTTGTATTTTGGGACAGGTATACCTGCATACCTAGGTATGCAGCAAAGATCAGACTCCTAGTGATTCTCCTGTTTACAGCCTCCCAAGTGCTGGGATCACAGGCAAGCACCACCATGCCCAGTTTCGGTTGCCTTCTCAGTGCACCCCAGGAGCAGGGCCGGCACAGCAAGCCTGGGGATCGAATTCCTGGCCCCTGTGTCTGCCTAAGCTGGCACTTTAACTGACTGAGCTACTTGGCTGGCCCTTCCCAAAAATAATTTAAAAATACATGAGTGGTGTGAATCCCAACTCCTTTATTCACCAAGTTATAGAGTCGACCGAACAAGATTTAGACATACTAGGCAGAAGAATAAATTATTTTCCTTGCAGAAAATAAATAGCACCAGAGCAGGATCTGAGGGTACTGGCATTCAATGATCACCCAGTTGTGACTGAGTGCTTACTGCACCCATGAGCTTCAACAAACACTATCCTTTCACAGGGACATCAGTCAGCTCCTAGTATCCCTTGTAAGTGAGAGAAGACAACCTCTGAGGAGAAGCTTTAACATGACAGATAACACAAGACAAGGGCTGGCCAGGCAGCTTACTGGATTAAAGCACCTGCTTAGGCAGACTCAGTGGCCGGGGCTTCAATCCCCCACCTGAGCCTGTGTCTGCCTTGGCCCCAGGATGTGCTGAGAAAGCAACTGAGCCTGGGTGTGGTGGCACACACCTGTAATCCCAGCCCTTGGAAACAGAAGGATCACTATGAATCTGATCTGTGTAGTGAGATCCTGTAGGTCCTGTACTAAATACATTTTTTAAAAAGAAAGATAACACAGGACAAAGACAGAGAAAACAGTAACTCCAAAAAATAAAAGCCCATTCATGGCAGAAGAAAAAATTGGTAATCAACTAATGCTAGCATCAGAGGTATGCATGCAATTGTTATTACACACATAAAAATGGAGTGCTACATGCAAGCATCATAGGAAGAACCATGGTAATAGCAGGAAGCTAAATCAAGAGGAGGATGTTCAGATTATACTTGGATAAAATTTCATCTACAGATACATGAAATTAGTAAATAATGCTTAAAATTGACACGTTTAAAACAGCTACACAAGATCATTGTTTGAAAATATGGTTGTAAATGTGGGAAGGAAAATTAAATCATGAAAGTTGGTTTCTAAGGAAGCAGACCTAGGTAGTACCAAAGGGTGGGGGGAAATGCTCCTATTATTATTGTTTTGTGACATTATTTTATTACATAAATAAAAATGAGAACTAATTTTTTTAAATGTATAGACAGGGTCTCACTATGCAACTCGGACTCATAGTGATCTTCCTGTCTCAGCCTCCCCAGTGCTGGGATTACAGGTGTGCACTACCATGCCTGGCTTTGGCAGCCGACTCAGTGCTCCTGGAGGTGTGTCTGGGGTGGCCTGTGGTGCCAGGGATCAAATCCCAGTCCCTGTGCTTGCCTAAACAACGCTTTGGTCTGCTGAGCTCTCCCACTAACCAAGAACTAATTTTTGAGAGCTAAAGTTGTATATAATGTGTATCACTGAAATCAAATTTGTGTTTAAATACCAAGCCAAAGTGTATGATACTTCGAGGCATTCAAGTATAGCTCAGATAGCAGAATACATAGGACTTGCATATTCTCAGATAAATATTTGGTCTAATATTCTAAAGGGGAAAAGAACAAGAAAGATGAACTCTAGTGACTAAGAAAAAAAATTCAGTGCAACACCATCAAATGAAGTGTATCTTCCATGGGTGTTTCCCACAGTGGCTTTTAGAACTGCAGCTAGGATCTTGGACCTCCTATGAGGCTGGGCTTGCAAAGGTCCCATCTCCCGCTCTCAGCTCTAGTGAGCAATGGGCAGGCACATCAGAGACACCCTGCACTCCCATGTTCATCACAGCCAAGCCAAGGAATCAGCCTCTGTGGCCGGCACCTGAGGACTAGATAAGGAAGCATGGAGTGCACACCTCACGGAACACCACTCACTCATAGAACAGAGTGAGTGCCTAGCATTTGCAGCAACCTAGATGACAGTGGAAGTCAGGGTTCCATGCCATCAACCAGACGGAGAAAGGCACACGCCAGATGTTCTCCTTCAGACATGGAAGCTAAAAGTGGTTTCCATGCAAAGGGACAGCAGGACTGTGGTGACAAGAGGCCTAGAAAAGAAGAGAGAAGCAAGGACAGAAGTTGGGTAACAGGTATCAAAATACAGCTACCTGGGAGTAGTAAGGTTTTGTGTTCTATAGCACAGTGGGCTGATGACTATAGTTGTTTTTTTTGTTTGTTTGTTTGTTTGCTTTTGCAGAACTGGGGATTGAACTCAGTCCCTTGCACTTGCCAGGGAAGTGCTTATGCCACTGAGCCATCTCCCCAGCCCCCTGATGACTATAGTTGATGGTACTTTATTATATGTTTTTGAAAGAAACATTAGAACATTCTGAAGCTTCTCACCACTCATATACAAGAAGAGATAAACATTTAAGCAGAGAGCACTGCTAATTACTCTGATTTGATCATTACACCCAGCGCACATGTTCCAAATTACTAAACTATAACCCATGAACCTGGGTAATTATAATGCGTCAATGAAAAAAACAAGAGAATTCCAATCAAGACTATCTCCAGATTTCCTATTTCTGATCCTAGTGAAAAATAAAGTTGTGTCTGTTTTCAATTTTAAAAAGTGATTTGAATGTAAGTAACCTGGCATCAATTTTCAAATGAGAGCAATCCTTCAATGCAAGTAAGTACACATTTCAAAGGATTAATTTTTTAAACATTGGCGACGTGGCATGCAATGATCCCCATGGTCTCTTACTGTACAAAACCAGATTCAATATCATACACACCAAAAGTAGATGTAAAACTCCATCCACAAGTGACCATTGCATTGAAGACTTAGAATTCTTCAATATCATGATCCAATAAATTTTGTCTACAATGACATTAATGTTGATAAAAATCAAAAAAAGTCAGTGACTTCTTTTTATATCTAATGAACACACTCTTAAGGTTCTTGCCTGGCAATTGCTTTTACTCCATAGTACACAATTACATATGAGTGTCTGTGTGTGCACATGTGCATGTGTATGGTTGCGGTGATATCAAACTTTACTCTTAGTGACAAGGTCCTTAGAGAAAGGGATGATTAATTTCTATCTCAGCACATACACACAATTTAGCTTTCTAGAGTCTCATTAGCATGGACTGTTGCTGCTAGGACTGGAAAGAGGAGCTGAATAACTCCTAGTAGTGCAGCCATCTCCACAGCCTGTGGCTTCAGCCCCACTTCACAATGGTTCTTCACATCTTTCATGCCTTCTTGCTCCTGATCCATGTACGAGGGTGGCCACCTCCATCCTCAACCCCAATGCACCAGCAAACCCAGTCACTCGAGGACAGAATGGCACAAGGGAAATCGTCTTGAGTGTTTCAGGGGCCACAAAGAGAATTGAATTTCCTTGACCAAACACAGTCTCATTAATTTCTGGAGCCAATTTTTATTGTTGTACAGGCGACATTTAAGAGGCTGTTGTCAAGGAAGTGTCCTAAAATTAGACCTGCCAGCTTTGTTTTCTTTGCAGGAATGGCCATGCTTTTAACAGCCCCTTCTGTTTTGAAGAGAAAACCTAGTAACGAAATGCAAAGGAGCTCTCAGAAGCATACTGAATAAAAAATGAAGCTGCCTGTATATATACATGTCACAAATCATATTTCTCATGTAAGCTTGTCTCCACACGATGTGTGTTTGTGATAGAATTATGAGCCGTGGAGAAGAACAAAAGATCTGTGCTTCCAGTGCCTCATTCCAGCCACTCACTGTCACTCCTCTACCTCTCACCCACCCACCTCCCACACTATCCCCAGCCACTACTCCCTCTGTGCTCCCATTTCTGTTCTTACCCCACTTACAGTTCAAGTGCAGTGAAGTCTGAACACCCTTAGGGGACCCCTAGACTCAGCTTTTGCTCTCTTCAGCCATTGCACTTGTGCTTGCTGGCAAAGTGTGGGCTTTGTAGCCCAGGTGCACACCTGTCCCGATTTTTCCGGAAGCAGCTAGACAGAAGCAGGACACAGGGAAACTGATCTTACCTTTGGGACTGAGCTGCTAGTGATGGGCAGTACTGCCTGCCTGTTCCAATGCATTTTTCAGCGATACATTTCTCTCAGTTGGTTGCTTCTCCAACCAACCTGCTCCTCCCTCCTCAGATGCTACCCCTTTTTCCCTTATTTCATTGCACTTTTTTCTTATTTCATTGCACTGGGAATTTAAAAGTAAACAGAGGAGACTGTCACCAAGTTGTCATCCACCAACTTGTAAATAGTCCCAGACATCCTGCTTTCTCTGTAACTCTTGCCTCTCTGTCTCCCTTTCTGACTCTCTCTTTCCCCAGTGATTTTCATTTCCAGCAGATTCCTTCTGATAAATATTCACAACAGAAATCTCTGGTAGTATTCATCCCCTTTCACAAACCTATCTACCCAGAGACTCATACCCTACCTTTACGGTTGCTCTCAGAAAATGCTTTAAGGGACCACTAAGCAATCTGTGTTCTTCTCAGTCCTCAGCATTGTCTTCTACCTGGCTTGGGGAGATTATTTTCATCCTTTTCACTGAGTGTTTTGCCAAGACTACTAATCACCTCCACAGTGCAAAACGTCTAGCCGGTGTTCAATTTCTGGCACATGGCTTCAAGCAACATCTGCCACTTGACATTTATCTTTATAGAAAAACAGTCTCCCTGTGGCTTACAGGAAGCTATAGGGACACTGGCCACTACACAGTCTCTACACACTTCTATCTTCTTTGCTTTCCTACTGGAGTATTGACATACCTAAGGCCATTCCTGGTTCACCTTTCATACCAATATTAACTTCCTGGAGACCTCTTCTTTCTGGTGGGGTTTGGAAGACATGCTCAGCCTTCCCTGGGGACCAGGCTGATGCAGCTTTGATGCCAGGGATAGAACTACTGTTGCCTAAGCTTGCCTAAGCAGGTACTTTAGGTCCCTGACTTATCTCACCAGCCCTTTGGAGATCTCTTTTATTGCTGTGACTTTAAAATGCAGCTATGTGCTGACTATTTCAAAATTTTCATCTCTGACTCTTCATGTATTGGCCTACTTATTTGTTTGTTACATTAACTTGAATGTACAGGGGAGCACTCCAAATTTACAGCTCATTTGGCAACAATACTTGACCCTGAACTAAGGAGAGGACATGTATCATGTATCATTTTTATTTTAATGAATATTTAAGTGAGATGATATAGATAGATATAGATATAGATAGATATAGATATAGATATGCTAAGGATACTACCCCAGGCAAATACTTGGAAGTACTTGGCAATTTTTCATACAGGTACCTAATTACATTTCAAAAATCTGTAAAGTTATGGA
>PVKA01034105.1:0-23772 GCA_004027165.1 Ctenomys sociabilis | reverse complement strand
AAAAGATTGGCATGCTCCAAGAACCCTATTTTTATTCCACCCCACTGAGCTGTCTCCTTATAGTCTACTCTTCATCTTACTCATCAGGTTCCTGCAGAATTTAGAATTCTTCCCCTCAACACCCCCAAAGAAGGTGGAAGTTAAGCCTGAGCTAGGAAGGAGTTCAGCTACTCATCTTGCCATCTGCTTCCTATTCCAACTTTGATTGGTGAACTGAGACTATTCATATTGATGGTTATAATTAATAGATATTGACTTATCCTTGTCATATTATTTTTCTCAAAAATTCCCCATTGGCTGGCTGGGCAGAGCAGCAATACAGCAAGGAGCATACGGTTCTAGCCCTTACCTCTCTGGGATCCAATCAAATCCCTCTGTGCCTTTAGATTAGAATCTACTTTTTTTTAAATCAAAATTTTTATTCGATAAATGTTACACATTGTTCTTCAACAGTTCACTCAGCATACATAGGATGAGAAACAATTTTGTCATTCAAGTTTACAAAATGAAATAGGATTTTTAATATTTGAAGTACATACCAAAGGTAGTTGAAACAAGTTAAATACTATGCAACTAAAGAAATATAAATGAAATTGTAATATAGTGGGTCTAGGTTATAAAAAATTAATTAAAAAAATGAATATCTGGCTTGTTACTTCTATGGTTTGTGTCTAGATAATCCCTCAAAGCCATATGAAGTTATAGATGAGCTTTTGCAGGGGTGGCTGGTAGGTTAGAACCTATTTCGAGGGATAGTGGGAAGAAGGACTAGGTGTTAAAACAGCTAGCTGCAGACTCCAAAGAAATGAACGAATTTCCACATCTCATGTTGATTGCATAACCAAATCTTGCCAAAATACACAATAAAATAACCTTCAGCCTTGCCCTTTCCCAGTAGCCTCCAACCCTGCCACTCTCCTCTCGCTTTCCCTAACTCCTGCCTGTCTTTTGGAGCACATCCCTCCCCATGCCTTCTCAGAAATTGTTCCCTTCCTCCAGCCGCTTTGTTTCTTGCTGCTCCAGCCTCTGAAACTGACTACTGAGCATAACGCGGCCAAGAGCAGCAAAATCAAAGCTTCCCGTCCCTACCATATCCATCCCCTCCCAATGCCAGCCTCCGGGGGGGATCCACAGTCTCCTTGCCTTGCTTCACAGCTTCTTTTCTGGAGCCAGATTGGAATCCCAAACCCCACCCCCTTGTAATCAGAACCAGATTTCCCAGCCTTTGCCTTCTAAAGAAGAGCACAGAAGAGATTTAGCTGAGATGAGACAAGGAGGCCCAGAAGGCCTTGGAGCCATCAGTGCTGCTGCTTTGGGCAGGTACTGGGCGTGAGCACTGGCCTTACAGAATCCTCCCCCACACCTCCAGTTTTCAATGGGAGAATTATCCTCACTGCTACACTGGAGGCATAGCTCAGTGGTAAAGCATTTGCCTAGCACGGGCTAAAGTTCTGCGTTCAATCCCACTCACTAGAGGGGGAAAAATGCTGCTAAAAGAACACTGTGGTGTGGTGGTGCTTGCCTATAATCTAGCACTTGGGAGGCTAAGACAGAAGGATCATAGCGAGTTCAAGACCAACCTGAGCTACAAAGTGAACTCAAGGCCTGCCTGAATTGCATAGTGAGAACCTATCTCAAAAAAAAAAAAAAAAAAAAAAGGCCAGCCTGAACCACACATGGAGACCCTGTCTCAAGAGAAAACAAAAAAATAAATAAATAAAGAGAAAACAGGTTCAGAGCTTATGAGACACATAGAGTAGCACAAACCAGTGCCCTGACCCATTAACTCAGTTCCAGAAGTTCCTATCCAATACCAGATGCAGACAGTGCAGAAAAGAGACCTGAGATTAAATTATACAAGAACTTCCACCAGGAAGTCTGGGGCTTCACTTGAGACCCTAGTGATGACCCCACGAAAGGGGTAGAGGGAGCTGCTTTGGGGTGTGACGTGTGCTTGAACCTGCTGTGCACCTGCGGCTCTGCATCCTCTTTGGAGAAGACACGGCACAGAAGTCTCGGGGTAGCGAGAGGACTACGAGCGGTGTCCAACGGCTTGGGACAACCTGCTTCCGGCGCCCCCACCAGGTCAGGCCAGATCTCACACACTCCTGAGGAGAGGCTGTAGGGAGAGCTGAGGCTTCCTGGCCGTTTTATGTACCCGTGTCTTTTCTCTTCTGTCGTCCTTCTGCGTCTGGCTCACAAGTGTCTTTTATCCTGTGCGCCGCCCGTCCGTCTCTTCCTCGAACGTTGATTACCATCTCCCGAGTCCCCCTCTCCGACGTTTTCCCGTGTGCCCTGGGCCCACCTTTCTGTAAATCTCTGCCCAGCCCCGTTCTCTGGCTGAGAGGTTCTGCCTGACAGAGGCCTCTACCAGTCTGCGCGCTCTCTTCCTCCCAGCCTTTGGCGAGCGCAGCTTCGCGGGAGAAGGTGGGGAGGAGAAGAGGGAGAAAGGAGGCGGCCGGGGGCGGGGAACGGCGGGACGTGGGGATTGGAGCCGCGGAAGGAGGGAGCCGCGAGGGCGGGCGGAGGCGACGGCTGCGGGCGCAGCGCGGCGGGGGCGGGAGGCAGCCTGCTGAACCCCGCTCCCGCCGCCCCGCACCTCCTCCGCATACCGCGGCTGGCCAGCCGGGATGGGATGGCCCGGGGGCGCCCCCTGCTGCTGCCGCCCCGCCCCGCCGCGCCCCCGCCCCGCTGGGCGCCCCCCGCAGGTGAGTGCCCGCGCCTCGCCGGGAGGAAGGAAGGGCGGACGGGCGGCGGCTTCTGCGTCACACCGCGCGGGCAGTGCCTAGGACGATCGCCAGGGGGCGCGGGCCCACCGGGGGGTCAAGGGGCGAGGTGGGGCTGGCTGGTCCTCCAGGCTGAGCCTGGCCCAGGGCGGGCCACAGCAAGCTAGGGGTGGTTGGAGGCCGGGAAGGTGATCAGGGGCGGGGCACGGCCGTGGTGCCACTCGCTCGGGCCGCCCCGCCTCCCGCATCCCGAGAGCACACCCAGTGGGGCTTGGCTGCACTGTTATGCTGCGCACAGCGCTGCCACCCGTAGGCCAGGCGCGGATCGCATGTTGCAGACAGGGCCCACTGCATTTGGCAGCGGTGCTCAGGCCCTGGCTAGGCAGTGTGAGTGCGTTTTCCTCTGCTCCTTTGTGTCTAGGGACACTGAGGCACCAATGAGCTGATGTCCCCAGCCCACACACCAGTCCGTTTCTGTCCCAACTCTCAAGCCCCAGACCCTTCTGGACACACACTCTCTTTCCCCCAGCTCCTTCTCTGGGCCTCACCCCTCCTCAGTGGCCAAGCTCCCAGCCTCTCATCCAACCACAGCTATTTCTAGGAAGGGGGGTGTGGGTGGAAGGCTTTCTCCATACAAACCCAAGGGCTTGGGCTTTGGAGAAAGAGGGGGCCCAGCTAGGGGAAAGGCTGACAGACTTTGGAATGTTCCTAGTCCTAGCTGGCCAATGTGAGGGCAAAGGGGGTCCTGTGATATTTTCCCAGCCATTGGCCAATGAGCTACATTTATTTACAGGGTCTTAGGGAATCCTTCCCAGCCTCCCCTGAGATGCTCCACGGGGCTATAAGAGACTCAAAGCCACAGGGATGGTGGCCACCCAACACCCAATTGAGCCCCGCTATGGTCACTGCTTGGCACCTCCTTGCTAGGCCTGGATAGGAAGGGTCTGAGATCAGACAAAGTCAGAGGCTGTCTTTGAACCTTTTCAGCAGAGAGGACTTTCAGCTTCTCTGGAAATAGGAATAGGAAGCAGCATTTTTTTTTTTAATTTTTTTTTGTCTTTTGAGACAGGGTCTCACTATGCAGTTCAGGCTGGCCTTAAACTCACTTTGTAGCTCAGGCTGGTCTCGAACTCACAATAATCCTCCTGCCTCAGCCTCCCGAGTGCTGGGATTACAGGCATGTGCTACCACGCCCGGCTCCTGGAAGCAGCATGCTGAAGAGGCCCTGGTCAGGGTGTGTGCCAGAAGGGGAGAGGCAGCTTCACCCACCCACTGCAGTATTCCATCTCTCCCCAGCAGGGCTGGGTGCTGGACCAGTCCAGGCCCAGTTGCCCACCTAGCCTGGAGTGCCCCGCAGCACAGCCAGGGTGAGGGATGTGGGTATGTGGAAGTCATTCACATAGCAAGGGTCCCTCTCTAGTTACAGGCTAGAGGGCCGGGGATATGGCTCAGTGGGATAAGTGCTTCCCTGGCAATCACAAGGGCCTGAGTTCAATCCCCTATTCTGCCAAAAAAAAAATTCTAAAATTTAGGGCTGGGGAGATGGCTCAGTGGAATAAGCACTTCCCTGGCAAGTGCAAGGGCCTGAGTTCAATCCCCAGTTCCACCAAAAAAAAAAAGAAAGAAAAAGAAAAAGTTCTAGTTACAGGCTAGATGGACCTTGCCACACAGAGGCCACCTCCTGGCCAAGGTACCCTGGAGACAGACTTCCTGGCCTAGAGAGGTGGATCTAAGGAGACCTGCAGACTAGGCCCAGTCCTGGAAGGTCTTCAGAAGTGTCTGAACAGGAATCCCAAATAAGAGCTCATCCCAGAAAATGCAGGATTAGATCCATCCTCCATCTGGATGGGCATGAGGCAGGGGGGAAAATGAAGGAATCAGTGGGAAAATCCAGATCTGGGGGACCTGCCTGAGATTGGGACATTCAGTAAATACCATGCAAATGAAAAGGCCCATCTGCACATTCTCTCAAGTGACAGCTTCAGTCAGTCCAAAAGGCTGCTGTTGTGGGACTGGGGCTGAGGACCCCCCAGGTCACTAACCTGTATGCATTAGGAGGATTACTGCCCCTTTCAAAGGCCCCATCCACCTCTTTCCCTTGACTCTTGGGACAGGAAGTTGGCCATGTTCCCAGGAGGGAGGCAAGAGGCCCTAGAGGGGGTAGAGTATGTGTTGGGAGAGAGCCTCCTGTCCAGTGCTCAGGGTCCTGAGGAAGGCAAGCAGTCAAGAAAGCCATGAAGGTAGACTCAGGCTTGGGGTGATCTAGGCCTGAGGTCTGGGGCACAGGGCTAGGGATCTATGAGATGTAGCTGAGACAAAGCCAAGGAATGGGAGTAAGAACCATGGAACAGGGCAGGTGGGGAACCTCAGAAAGCTGTTGAAGGCCTTTGGCTCCAGGAGGAGAATGGTTTCCTCTTGTGGGCCGGACAATCTGGCTGGAACCAAACCTTGCAGATGCATAGGAGAGAGGGCAGGCAGCGTACCCTCTTTTTCCTATTTCACAACCAGCCAAATTGAGGCAGGAAACTGCCTCTTAGTTTTATGTTCCCTGACCCTTAGAACACTGGCTTTTGGAGCATTCTGGGTAGTGGTTCCCAGCTCCATTCCCTCCCTATGGGAAGTCCCTAGGGAGCCTGAGAGTTCAAGCTCAGGCTGGCTGGGACACAGTGTTCCCCACTGGCCCTTGAGCCCTGGCCTTGAGACCTGAATTCCCACCCAGCCCCCAAAGGGGCTGATCTCTGGACCAAGGTTCTCTGCAGATCCCTGGATAGGGTGGATTACTGGGTATAGGGCAACTCTAATAAGACAGTATTGGGAAGCAAAAGATCCTGGGCTGACACTCCCAGCAGGGTAGATCCTGGGAATCTGATCTCCTGGCCTCCCCCACATCCTCCCCCCCCCCACTTCCTGGAGCAGCGACCTGCCCCCTTCCCGCCTGCACTTCCCTCCACTTCCAGGGCCAGGCTTCTTCTCACACCAGCCAGACAGCCTGCCCTCCACCCAGGGGAAGCAGCTGCCTCCCACCAGGCAGCTTCCAGGAAACCCAGGGCCAGGCCCCAGCATTGTTCAGGCCCCACGGCCAGCACCCCAACCAGCCAGACACCATGAAGTCCAGCAGCCCCGTGGAGAGGCTGCTCAGAGCCCTGGGGCGGAGGGACAGCAGCCGGGCCACCAGCAGGGTAGGAGTGCCTGGTGACTGGGCAAAGATGCTGGGAGGAGGTGTGGTGTGGGCAGTGGGAGTCGGAAGGGCCAAATTGAAGCCAGACCATCTTCCAGCCAGACCAGTTCCAGCTTCCTCAGCCCAGTCCCTTGCCCTACATCCCCTATTCCTCTAGCCCCTGGGTGGCAGGGCCAGCTACAGGGTGAACAGATGTTTGGGTTCCCCTAGGTCCTGTTATGTTTTGGTTTCTCTGTCCCTTTCCTGGCTGTAACTTGGGCCAGCCCTGGGGGTCCTGGTCTCCCAAACCTGGACAGGGAACTATCCTAGAACCCAAGAGCAGGGCTAAGAGCTTAGGCCCCTTCCCTAGGCAAGGAAGTTTTTTTTGTGTGTGTGTGTGGGGGGGGATGGCATGGGAAGGTGGCAGGAAAGGCAGGAAGGAGTCTAGGTCTGCAGAGTGCTTCAAACTGATGCTTGGCTTCACACACACACACACACACACACACACACACGCGCGCGCGTGCGCTATCCTAGTGGGTCCTACAGGCTGGCCCAGCCCAGGAAGGTTCCAAAGACAGTCAGAGACTAGAGGTACTCCTGGGTCCCTGTCACTCCCTTCCCAACCTTACCCAGAGGTAGCTCAGGAGAACAGGAGAGAATATTTCTTTCTTTTTTTTTTTTTTTTTTTGCAGAACCTGGGATTGAACTCAGGCCCTTAGGCTTGCCAGGGAAGCACTTATTCTACTGAGTCATCTCCCTGGCCCCTAGGAGAGAATATTTCTGAAAGTTTAGGCAAGGGAGCTGGGTGGCAGGAGAAAAATGGGTAGAAGAGAGCACTATCTAGGAAGTGTTCCCAACCAAGATGGAAGAACCTGAGATGGGAGTCTGAGAGAGAACCTTCAGGGGGATGAGACAGCTGGATCTGGGCAGTGCCGGGAATCCTTCTTGCCTCTTTGTGCCTCTGGCTGGGGAGGGGCCTGGCAGGGCATCTGTCTGCCACCTCCTCGTTGAATACTATTTGAGAAGTGACTGGGAGCTGCAGCCAGAGGCATTCAAAGCAGCTCAATGTCTCTGCCCAGTGTCACTCCTTTCTCTCCCGTGCTATACTCCCCCCACACACACACACACAACTGCCGCCTCAATGCACAAAGAGTAAACATGTTGTTCTGACCATGGGGGAGGGGCATGTCAGCTGCCTGGAGCGTGGGGACAGCAGGAGCTAGAGAGCAGGACTGCCTGAGGCCGCTCCTGGCCCAGGCTGGCTGGGCTCAGGCTGGGATTGTGTGGCTGATACTGCATGTGTCTGGACTCCAGCTCACTCTACATACTGCCCTCCAACTGCGGAGGGCAAGAAGATGGTGTCAGAGCGGAGCACACCCACACTCTGTGACAAGGCTATCACACAGCAGGGCCACGTGAGGACCCTGAGTGATCCCTTGAGGAGGAGCTGACCCAGCAAAGGTGATGCAAGGGTCACATTCCAGGCACTGTGGAGGACAGGCCCCATGACTGCCCTGAATGGCAGTGGCCAAGTGTGTCCTGTGAGTCTGGTAGCTGGAAGGGAATAGAGGAAGGACAGCAGTGCAGAGATAAGACCAGGCCACTGCCCAGGCCTGAAGATGGGCCCGCTGGGAACTCATGCCTTTGCCTGTCTGTCTCCTGACCCACAGCCTAGGAAAGCCGAGCCACATAGCTTCCGGGAGAAGGTCTTCCGGAAGAAAGCTCCAGTGTGTGCGGTGTGTAAGGTGACCATCGATGGGACAGGGGTCTCATGCAGAGGTGAGGCCCTCCTCCCTGTGGCTGTGAGACCCTCTGCCTAGCACCACTATGCTGCATGGCTCCTGGGGCTAACTCATGCGACAGAAACAGAAGTGTGTGCCACTCCTCCAGTGGACACGAGGGCAGCCAAGAGACAAACCCTGGCTCCCCATGGCACTAAGTGCTACCCAGGAAACCCAAGACTCCACCACTTCTATCCTGCCTTGTGACTTGGGAGCTTCCCTTTCATTTCTCCTCACTGTTGTCTGTCCCAGAGGATGAGCCCTAGCTGCCCTCCCCAGCCTGGGCAGTGGTACTCACTGCTAACACTCTTCCCTCACCACCCCAACCCCCACTCACAAGTCCCTAGCCATCCAATACAGCTGAAGTGGGGTCTGCTTCTAGGGCCTGGGAAGATGGGAGAGGACCCCTTCCACTGCCCCCATGGGCCCCTGTTAACCTTGTTCCTTCCCTTCTTCCCTCTAGTTTGCAAGGTGGCTACACACAGAAAATGTGAAGCAAAGGTAGGTATCTGCTTCTTCTACCTGATTTGTGAGCCCTGGAGTTCCTTCCACCTCCCCAAATAGGATTCCCCAGCCACACTGGCATGGACCCTCCAAGCCTCCCTTCTCATCACTGAACACCCCCTCCTAGGTGGCAAGGGACACTGTGCTGGGCCCTTTAAGAACCACCCTACTCCACCCCTGGAGGGCTGGCCCAGGCGGGTGGACAGTGAGACAGCAGCGTTTGTCTTGGTGCTGTGCCCAGGGTGCAGCTGGCGAGAACATGGGGGTGGGGAGGAGGAGAATAGGGAGGAGGAACGGTGAGGTGGGAGGGGAGGGAGCAGGATTTCAGAGACTGGGCAGCCGGATGGGCAGTGCCTTCCCTCTGGGGAAGGGTCTTTAGGATGCCTGGGAGAGTCTTGTCCTGGGCCCTCCCACTATCCCAGGTAGATGGCACCCACTGCCCACAAGGGACCGAGATAGCCTCATCTCTGAGCAAGTTTGCTGGTCCTCCTCCTGCAGTGTGCATGTGGTAGTGGTAATGGGTGGGAGGGTCCCTCAGGTCCTTGGAGTTGGCTTTGGGGAGCTGTGTACCCAGGGGTGGGGTCTCACGGTGAAAGAGGCTAGTGTCCGCCCCTGGCCATGGCCTGCCTGTATGGCTCTATATATAACTCCTGTCCTGAAGCTGGATGAATGGGGGTCTGTGTGGGCAGGGGGCTGAGAGCCAAGAGCAATAAGTGGGGGGCCCAAGAGGTGGGGGACTGAGAGGCCAGAGCGAAGGCTCCCTTAAATAGAAGAACCTCAGCTGGAGCCTTTACCCATCTGCTGACTCCCCCTCCATCTTCTTGCTGAAACTGAAGCCCAGGAGAGTGCATTTCACAGGAGCTCAGCCCCTTACCCCATCCCCTTCCAGGTAACTTCGTCCTGTCAGGCTTTGCCCCCTGCGGAGCTGGTGAGTGTGCTGAATGGGTAGGGAAGGCAAGGGACCCGTCTGGGTGTCCAAATGTCTGTGGCGTTATAGAGGGCCCCTGAAGGTTACATAAAACCCTGTACTGTAGGTAGTGGTTATTCTGGCCAGAAAGAAAAAATGGAGCCTTTTGCTGTTTTTGTCCGCTTGGGCTTAGGTTCCTCTCCCTTTTCCTAGGGATGGAGTACTGCCCTCTCCTCTCCTCCCCCACCCCGCTAACCACTCCCCTTTTCCCCTCCATTCTCTGTTTAGCGGCGAAACACAGCCCCAGTAAGGCGCATAGAGCACCTGGTAAGGTGATGCAGGGGTGGGGGGCACAAAAGTACTGTTATATGTAACTCTGGATGAGGAGCCTAAAATGGGGGGTACTCAATGTAAGTCACGGTGTCTCACCCACTAGGGATCAACAAAGTCCCTGAACCACTCAAAGCAGCGCAGCACTCTGCCCAGGTGAGTGCCAAGGGATGCCCCACGTGACATCTTTCACTGGTCCAGCACCTCTGTCCAGGGCCATGCCCCCTCCAAAGCTCCTGGGAAAGCCCCTTGCAGAAAGTGGTACCTCCCTTGCATGCAACCACCCTCGGGACTCAGTGGCCGAACCCTCGCCTGAGACACCGTGCCTCTGCATCCCTTACGATCGCTTCGCCCCCTCTCCAGGAGTTTCAGCCTGGACCCGCTCATGGAGCGGCGCTGGGACTTGGACCTCACCTACGTGACTGAGCGCATCTTAGCCGCTGCCTTTCCAGCTCGGCCTGATGAGCAGCGACATCGGGGCCACCTGCGAGAGCTGGCCCACGTGCTGCAATCCAAGCACCGCGACAAGTACCTGGTGAGGGACGGGCCTGGCAGAGTCAGCCAATGAGAGAGCTAGATGGTGCACGGATGGGCGAGATTACTCACTGACATTCGTCCAGAAGGCGGGGCAGGGCGGGGCCAGAGCTCTGCTGGGAGGGAGGAGAGGGAAAGGGGCGGGGCTGCTTCCTTATTTTAAAGGACTCTTACTGAGTGCCCACTTCCAGTGCACCTTAATGTCTAACACCCCTCCTCTTCGTTTCAGCTCTTCAACCTTTCAGAGAAAAGACATGACCTGACCCGCCTAAACCCCAAGGTAGGGGAAAATGGCCTGCCCATACACCAAACTGAACTACCCTGGCCAAAGACAGCCACAACCTCATTATAAATAGTATAGTAGCAGTTAGCATCAATTTCACTCTTAAGTACTTATCCACATGACTCCTAAATTACTTGAGACACCCCAAAACTTGAGCATCCCACTATATTCATAAAGAAATCAAGGGGGCAGGGGACTGTTGAGAATAGTTAGCAGGCCATTGACCTTACCCCATACCCCTTCCTATTGTCCCTTTTGGACCCCCACCCATCTCTCTCTGTTCCTGCCCCTTCTCCTTGTACCCTGTGTCCACAGGTCCAGGACTTTGGCTGGCCTGAGCTGCATGCCCCACCTCTGGACAAACTGTGCTCCATCTGCAAAGCCATGGAGACATGGCTCAGTGCTGACTTACAGCATGTGGTTGTACTCTACTGCAAGGTGGGCTGGGGCCTCAGGTCACAGCTGGGGCCTCCTCAGCCTGGGCCCCCACAGCCTCTCCATCCCTGTCTCTCTGTCTCTCAGGGGAGCAAGGGCAAGCTCGGTGTCATCGTCTCTGCCTATATGCACTACAGCAAGATCTCTGCAGGGTGAGGCCCCATCGCCTGAGCACCGCTGTCCCAGTGGCTATCCTGAGCTCGTGTAGGAGGCTGCTTATGTGTTCAGAAAGTGCCTTACTGTAAACTTGATGTCTCACCTCCTTTTATGGCTTATACTTCCCCATAATCTCCAGAGGGTGACTTCTATTAGTTTCTTAGGGCTGCCATAATAGAGTACCACAAACAGTGTGCCTTAAAGCAACAGAATTCATGATTCTAGAGACCAGAAATCCAACTGTCAAGGTGTCAGCAGGCCCTTGCTCTGTCTATGGCTCTGGGTAGAACCCTTCTTTGCCTCTAACTTCTGGTGGGGGCAGCAGCCTTGGTGCGTCTGGGCTTATAGCTGTCTCACTCCAACCTCTGCCTCTGTTGTCACATGGTGTCTCTGCATATCTTCTCCTCTTCTGTTCTACGCTTGATCTTAGCCAAAGGCCAAGAAGCGATACCTCTTCTTTTCTTGTAAGAACCAATCGATTTGGATTAAAGGTCCACTCTACTCCTGCATGATCTCATCTTAACTAATTACATCTGCAAGACCCTATTTCCACATAAGGTCACATTCTGAGGTATATATCTTTTTTTGGGGGGGGGACACAATTTGACCCATAACCTAGTCAAGAATTTTCAGATGAGAAAAGTAAAGTCTAGGGAACAATTGCCTGAAGCCCAATGACTAGTCAAATGACTGCTTTATGGTGCTTCTAATTCTGTCACCACTCTGGGCTCCTCCTTCCCTATGATTTTGATATGGACAGCCAGGACAAGATTATCCATAAAGCCCCAAACCTGGTCTCGCACTCCCCAGGGCAGATCAGGCACTGGCTACTCTCACCATGCGAAAATTTTGTGAGGACAAGGTGGCCACAGAACTGCAACCCTCTCAGCGCCGGTAAGTAGCCTGACCAGGTAGAAGATGTGTTCTCTCATTCATGCAGCACACATTAACTTAGCAACTCCTATGTGCCAGTCACTGTCCTGAATGCTGAGAAGTCAGAACAAACCAGGTCCCTGCTGTCATGAAGCTATGTTAGTAGCGTAGAAGGCAGCAAGCTTGGGAATCAGTAGATCACTCTGAATGATAATAAATTCTGTAAAGTTAACCCTAGTGCAGTGGCTCATGCCTGTAATCCCAGCTACTTGGGGGATATTCAAGCAGAAGGATTATAAATTCAAGTATAGCCTGGGCAATTTAGTTAGACCTTGTCTCAGAGTTAAAAAATAAAAATGGGGCCAGCAAGACATCTCAGCAGACCAAACACCAGATTAGGCAAGTGCAGGGGCCAGGATTTGATCCCCTGCACCACATGCCACAGTGGCCCTGCCCCTTGGGCTTGCTGAGCTGGCCACCAACATTGGCTATGGTGGTGCATGCCTGTAATCCCAGCCCTGGGGAGGATGAGACTGAAGAATCACTACAAATCTGAGCTGCATAGCGAGACCCTGGACCAATTCCATAAAAATAAATAAAGATGGCTAGTGATGTAGCTGTCTGCTTGCCTAGTATACACAAGGTCTTTGGTTCAATCCCTGGTACCTAAAAAAGTGAAAGAGAGAAGAAAAAGAAAAGAAAACATAGACCTTGTGATAAAGTCTTGTGAGATAGTTAGGGCTTGCCAGTACAACTCAGAGATCAAGGAGATCTAGCATTCCAAGTAGAGGGAATGGCAAGTACAAACAAAAACTTTGAGTTTGAGCTAGAAGGTAGGAGGAAGAGCTGAGAAGACTTGCATGGAGGGAATGGGTGGTTGAAGCGATACAAGGAGCCTTCCAGAGGAAGGGGCTTCTATTCTCCTGTACACTCCCACCAGGTATATCAGCTATTTCAGTGGGCTGCTGTCTGGCTCCATCCGGATGAACAGCAGCCCTCTTTTCCTACATTACGTGCTTGTACCCATGCTGCCAGCCTTTGAACCCAGCACAGGTGAGTCTACCTGGTCCTCCACAGGGAAGGCCACTCCCATTCCCTCCATTCAGCACCCTTCAAGCAACTTCTTCTCTGCCCGTCAGGCTTCCAGCCCTTCCTCAAAATATACCAGTCCATGCAGCTCGTCTACACATCTGGAGTCTAGTGAGTCCTTTGTTCCCAAGCTCCTGACCCTCAATGGCCAGGGCCTCTCTTGCCCTGGATGCCTGCTTTTCTGGCCTTCCCAGACCAGGGCTACCCAGACCTAGCTTCAACCACTCTACCTGAAAATTATCATTATTATTATTATTATTATTATTATTATTATTATTTATTTATTTATTTATTTTTTTTTTTTGTGGAACCAGGGATTGAACTCAGACTTTTGTGCATGCCAGGGAAGGGCTTATTCCACTGAGCCATCTCCCCGGCCCTACACCTGAAAATTAATACCACCACCATAAACCCATTTTTTTAGATGGACAAGCTGAGGCTCAGCTGATTGTCTTTCCCCACACAGTTCACTCTGATCTTCCAGCTCCCTCATGATGGCATAGCCACCTCTGCACTTACCTAGTGCCTCTGACTTAGTTATCTCTGCCCCACAGTCACATCTCAGGCCCTGGTCCCCAGCAGATTTGCATCAGCCTGGAACCAGCCCTACTCCTCAAAGGTGATGTTATGGTAAGAGGATCTTAGCAACAAGGAGAGCCCAGGAATGGGTAGGGGGTGGGATATGTCCTGAAGGCTGCATAGTCAGCCTGGTGACTTAGTAATGTAAGGCAGACAGGAGAGGGAAAGAGGAATCCCCCCAGATGGAGTGGTCACTTGAGGTTGAGGCAGAGCAGAAGCTGTGGCCAGGCAGTCTCCAGGGTAGAGGTATAGAAGAACAATGTGAATGTGAAGTCCTGACTACTCATCTCCACCCTCCACCAGGTAACCTGTTATCACAAGGGCAGCCGGGGCACAGACCGGACTCTTGTGTTCCGAGTTCAGTTCCACACGTGTACCATCCATGGACCACGGCTCACATTCCCCAAGGACCAGCTGGATGAGGCCTGGGCAGGTGAGTAAGGCCAGTGGTATGGGGGCTGGAGCTCTATAAGGTCTGCCAGGGAGCAGCAGGCAGGAAAGAGGGGGGGACAGCGCCTGACTTTTCACTGTCCCCTCCCCACAGATGAGAGGTTCCCCTTCCAAGCCTCTGTGGAGTTTGTCTTCTCCTCCAGCCCTGAGAAGATCAAAGGTAAGAGTGGAACTTGAAGGGGATGCTGAGGCTTGTATGTCCCAGTTCCTCAACCCCTGGGTGGCTCATTTATAGGAAGCACACCACGGAATGACGCTTCAGTCTCTGTGGACTACAACACCACAGAGCCTGCTGTGCGCTGGGACTCTTATGAGAACTTCAACCAACACCATGAGGACAGCGTGGATAGTATGTGGGGTTGCCCTGGGGCTGATGGGAGTGCAGGGCCTTAGCAGGGAGGGGGAGCGCACGTCTTCCTCCCCAGAGTCCCTTCTGGAGACAGCAGGGGGCGCCCTTGGGAATCTCCAAGGTGGGCTCCCTACTCATTAACTCTGCACTTCTTTCCCACACAGGCTCCTTGACCCATACACGGGGACCCCTGGATGGTAGCCCTTATGCCCAGGTGCAGCGGGCTCCCCGCCAGACCCCACCAGCTCCTTCTCCAGAGCCACCACCGCCCCCCATGCTTTCTGTTAGCAGCGACTCTGGTCACTCATCCACACTGACCACAGAGCCGGCTGCCGAATCCCCTGGCCGGCCACCCCCAACAGCTGCTGAGCGGCTGGAGCTCGATCGCCTCCTGGGAGGCTGTGGAGTAGCCAGTGGAAGCCGGGGAGCAGGGCGCGAGACAGCCATCCTGGACGATGAAGAGCAGCCTTCTGTGGGCGGAGGCCCCCACCTCGGAACGTATTCAGCCCACAGGCCTGGTCTCAGTCGACACTGCTCCTGCCGCCAAGCCTACCGGGAACCCTGTGGGGTCCCCAATGGTGGATTCTACCGGCCAGAAGGAACCCTGGAGAGGAGGCGGGTGCCCTACGGGAGCTATGAAGGTCCTTCCCAGGGCTATTCTGAGGGCTCCGTGGAGAAGAGGCGCCTCTGCAGATCCCTGTCAGAGGGGCCATACCCCTACCCACCTGAGCTGGCAAAGCCAACCAATGGGGATTTCAGTTACCGTGCCCCAAGCTACCGGGAGGTGGTGATCCTGGAGGACCCTGGGGTATCTGCCTTATGCTCGTGCCCATCCTGTGAGGAGAAGTTGGCACTACCCACAGCAGCCCTTTATGGACTGCGGCTGGAGAGGGAGGCTGGAGAGGGGTGGGCCAGTGAGGCCAGCAAGCCTGTCCTACACCCAGTGCGGCCTGGGCACCCACTGCCTCTCCTAGTGCCAGCCTATGGGCATCACCATGCCCCCATGCCTGACTATAGCTGCCTGAAGCCACCCAAGGTGGCTGAGGAATCACATGAAGGCTGCTCCTATGCCTTGTGCCCTGAAGGCCGGTATGGGCATCCAGGGTACCCTGCCCTGGTGACCTATGGCTATGGAGGAGCAGTTCCCAGCTACTGTCCAGCATATGGCCGGGTGCCTCACAGATATGGATCTCCAGGTGAGGGCAGAGGGCATCTTGGCCCTGGTGCTCACTCACCACGGGCTGGCTCCATTTCCCCGGGGAGCCCACCCTACCCACAATCCAGGAAGCTGAGCTATGAGATACCTGTGGAGGACAGAGGGGACAAATATCCGCTAGCTTCAGCAGGACCCGTAGCATCTACAGGTGAGGGTCCCTGGAATGGACATGCCTAAGACAGAGGAAGGGCTTGGAAGATCATAGGAAGCTTAAGAAAGAAGGTACAGGGTATGAAATGCTGTCAGTTTGTGCTTATAGCCCCTTCTCTTTCCTTTACCACAGAGTCAACTGAGTCACTGTCCTGGAGGGAGGGCCCCAGTGGGCACAACACCCTGCCTCGGTCCCCCCGAGATGTACAATGCAGTGCCTCTTCAGAGCTGTCCGGTCCTTCCACACCTCTGCACACCAGCAGCCCAGTCCAGGGCAAGGAGAGGTACACAGAGGGGCTAAGATGCTGTCACTTGTGTCTGAGCAGGCAGTACAGGGGTGGGAGCTCCAAATAGAGCTCTAGTCAGCTCTGCTGACTGTGTGTCCTTCTACCCTACAGTGGCCGGCAACAGAACACCAGGTCCCCCACCTTGGTACCCACTCAGAGACTGAGTCCCAGTGAGGCCTTGCCCCCTGTTTCCCAGGGAGACCTTGAGAAGGCTCCTGAGCAGCCAGCAAGAAGTGGGCCAGAGCCTCGGGGCCTGAGCCCTTTCTCCTTAACTTCTGCAAGCTCACCCAATAATTGGCCTCAGGAAAGAAGCCCAAGTGGCCACTCAGACAGTACCAGTCCTCGGAGTCCTGTGCCCACCACACTTCCTGGCCTTCGCCATGCTCCCTGGCAAGGACTTCGAGGAACCCCAGACAGCCCAGATGGGTCACCCCTCACCCCTGTGCCTACCCAGATGCCCTGGCTTATGGCCAACTCAGAGCCACCTCAGAGCTCACCCACACCTGCTTTTCCCCTGGCCACATCCTATGAGACCAATGGTCCAACTCAGCCTCCACTTCCTGAAAAACGCCATCTCCCTGGGCATGGGCAACAGCCAGGATCTTGGAGCCTAGAGCAGGCATCACCACCAGCTAGAGGCACCAGTCATCATGTCACCTTTGCACCTCTGCTTCCAGATAATGCTACCCACCCCCCAGGTATGAGGGCCTTGAGAGGGTGGGGCAACTGTGAGTAAACCCATTGTCTGAGAAGGGAACTTAACTAGAGAATTCTGGGATCTGAACTCACCCCTTCTTGTTTTAGAGCCCCCTACACAAGAGAGCCAAAGCAATGTCAAGTTTGTCCAGGATACATCCAAATACTGGTATAAGCCACACCTGTCCCGTGACCAAGGTGAGAAGCCAGCTTGCTCCCATCCTGCCCCAACTTCCAGGGCTTCTGTCTTGGCTTGTAAATCCAATCCTAGTTGAATCCCTTGGATCCTCCTGTTTCAGTTTGTTTACCTTGGCCAAACTTCTCACCAGCAGGTGATTCTGGGCTTTGGGCCCAAGGAGGTTAGACTCAACATTGTCAAAACTTCTGTGAACTTCCTAAGATTCTGTCCCTGGCCAGTTGTGGCAAAACATGCCTGTAATCTCAACATGGAGGAGTTTTAAGCAGGAGGGTTACAAATTTGAGGTCAACCTATGCAGCATGACTCTGTCTCAAATAATGATAAAGTTCTGTCCTCAGACTCTGCCCACACTTACAGCAGTCATGGCCAGAGGCCTAGAAACTTGTTAGGAAGTGGCTACATGCAGCTCAGCCAACCACTGTGCAAATTTCTCCTTCTGACCCCTATCCACTGCCCTACAGCCATTGCCCTGCTGAAGGACAAGGACCCTGGAGCCTTCCTGATCAGGGATAGTCATTCATTCCAAGGAGCTTATGGACTAGCCCTCAAGGTGGCTACACCTCCACCCAGTGCCCAACCCTGGAAAGGTACAGCATGCCTAAGTCTAAGGGAGGCAGAAGATGGGAAGAGTTTGCAGAGGCCAGGCAGTAGGGGTCAGGGAGGCATATACTTGAGAAGAGGCAGGAAAAGCCTTCTGCTGCTCAGGAGGGGCCCATCAATGGAGAAGCTAAGGACACAGGAATTGGTAAAGCCTTACTTTCCTCTCCCCTTCCACCAGGGGACCCCTTGGAACAGCTGGTCCGCCATTTCCTCATTGAGACTGGACCCAAAGGGGTGAAGATCAAGGGCTGTCCCAGCGAGCCCTACTTTGGTGAGAAGCAGGAGCCTGGGAATGATTCCACCAGGCTGGCTGTGGGAGAAGCAGAGAATTAAGGATGGGAGTACTGGAGGCATTCATGACTTCTCTTACCTCCTTTCCCACAGGCAGCCTGTCCGCCTTAGTCTCTCAACACTCCATTTCCCCCATCTCCCTGCCCTGCTGCCTGTGCATTCCCAGTAAAGGTGAGTTATCTGTTCCTCACTGCTCCCTGCCCCTCTAGCCCAGGCAGAATCCAGAGAGCCCTGATTCCAACACTCCCTTGCCAGGGAGTTTGCTAGCTCCCAGGGAATGCTTTCCTTTTTCTCACCTTCCCTGTTGGCCTTCACTTCCCCTAGATCCTCTGGAAGAGACCCCAGAGGCTTCAGTGCCCAGTAACATGAGCACAGCAGCAGACCTCCTGCGTCAAGGTGCAGGTAGTGACACCCACAAGACTTCTGTGTATTCTGACATCCCTGGCTGGGGAAAGAGCGGATGGGGTGGGGAGCAACCAAACACCTAGAAGCCCACTAAGCCATGCTCCCTCACTGACCACTTCCTGGCCCTCTAGCCTGCAGTGTGCTCTACCTGACTTCAGTGGAGACAGAGTCACTGACAGGCCCCCAAGCCATAGCCAAGGCCAGCTCTGCAGCTCTGAGTTGCAGCCCTCGCCCAACACCAGCTGTGGTCCACTTCAAGGTCTCAGCCCACGGGATTACACTAACAGATAACCAAAGGAAGTAAGTCTGGGTATCTGCCCTGAGGTACCGGTGAGAGCCTTGGGGGTCCATGTATCTAAGTGTGAACTTTTTGCCTCTCCTGCTCTTCACAGGCTCTTCTTCCGCCGCCATTACCCAGTGAGCAGCATCACCTTCTCTAGCACCGACCCTCAGGATCACAGGTGAGCCTCTCTCCAAGCCTTCCCCAGCCCTGCATCCTGCTGGTCCCAGCCCACCTCTTTCAGCAGCCATACCTGAGTTGCACTGTCTCACAGCTCTTCTCTTCTTACAGATGGACCAACCCAGATGGCACCACCTCTAAGTAAGCCTCCTCCATGAACCCAGCCTTTCCCTCCCAGGGCCTTGATACCTCCATCCTCCTCAGTCCTGACAAGAGTCTGCCTACCCATGGCCAGTCAATCCCATGGTAGGGTGGTAAGTCCCCACCCTACCTTGGCTTTGTTCCTCCAGGATCTTTGGTTTTGTGGCCAAGAAGCCAGGAAGCCCCTGGGAGAATGTGTGCCACCTTTTTGCGGAGCTTGACCCAGAACAACCTGCAGGCGCCATTGTCACCTTCATCACCAAAGTTCTACTCGGCCAGAGAAAATGAAGGATGGCCACAAGCTTAGAGCCCACATCAACACTGTACCTTCCCAGCACCACACAGCCTTCACTTCCCTGGCCTGGACCAGGTGCCCCCGGAGCCCTTCCTGAAGAAAGGGGAGCGGGCATCGTGCTGGGCCATTGCTCTTCCCCACCCAGCCTGCTAAGTGGACAGGCCCATGAGATGATCTGGCATGTGAGCAGATGGCAGACGGGCATGTGAAGGGTGAGGAAGCATCGGTCGTTAAGCCCTGAAGGAGGTCAGGACAGCCCCACCTGCAGAACATCAGCTTGCAAGGGAACCAGGCCCCGCCAGCTCCACCCAGTTGCAGGTCCCAGCATGGTGGGGAGAGGGAAGAGGTGGGGGAGCAAGTCACACCCTTCACTACCTCCTTTCTGGGCAGAGATCAGAATGGGACCACATGGACAGGGGAAATAAAGAGAGTCTATTTTTGTGTAATAAAGAATTTCTACAAACTTTTGTTGGAGACCTTACTTACAGGAAGGTGAAAGCCTCCTTTTCCCAGACACATACCTGATCTTCCTGGGAGCATCCTAGCTCATGGAACATGTGTCATCCATCCTTGCCCTGGCGGTGTCCACATCTCCCCTGCAACAGCTGTCCTCAGCTGCCCCTTGCCCTCTAGCCCTGGGAAGGACTCCCATTCTGGCCATACTGATAAATATGGAAACTCTGTCTTTATTGGCTGTATAAACATCTCTCATCTGTACATACATTTCATACATCATAGTGCAGGGCCAAAAGGGATGGCCACAGGGGCCCAGGAGCACCACAGTACACCCACTTTCCCCATGGCTCTACCCACTGTGCAAACCGAGGCCAATGGCTCCTGCTTCCGCATCCTTCCAGCAGAAGTCACTGTTAAGGGGAAGGCTCAGGGGTCAAGGGGTACAAGGAGATGGGAGTCTATGTAAGTGCTAGCATCAAACACTGAAGCAAACAGGCAACTGGCACAAGCAGCAAGCTGGAGTATGGGGTGGATGGACATGGGGCAGGAAAAGGTGCAAGGGGCCAAGCTGCACCTCTGGGCTGGCTCACCACGGCATGAGCTATGTCTCAGAGCCTCAGATCACCTCAGGAATTTAGAGACAACAGTGCCATGGCTGGATAGGGAGACAGGAGCAAAGGCTCTAGTCCCACACCACCTCACAGCCACAGCCCTCTCTGTTGTTCACACCCTGGGCAGCCATCAGTGTCCAGATGGGGTAGCAAGAGTCTCAGGCTCTCTGGGAGGATGACACCAGAAGGGGTTGGGGTAGGGGGAAGCCAGCTCTTAAGAGAGAGAACAGAGCCCCTGAAGGACTGGGGCAGGTAAGATGGCCCATGTATGGCCCCCTTGCCCAGTAAAAGAGGGAGATGGCCCAAGGATGGCCCCCTTGCCCACCTGGGGAGAGGACAGCAGCAATAGTTCATACAAAGAGGACAGAGAACAAAAGCAAGTTCAGGAAAATACTGTGGTAAATAGGGGACGCAGATGACTCCTTCTCCCTCTGCAAAGCTCATGCCCAAATAGCAGCTGGGGTCGGGGGTTCACTCTTCTCCACTCACCTAGGGCCAGTGAAAGGGGCATCCAGGTGCTCATGAGCCAAAGCAAGGGAGAACCTCATATATCAACATCATTCTTTGGGTCCATTTCTATCCAACCAGGGACTCAGGCCCAGGAACTGATGATAAAGGCAGGACCAGGTCAGAAAGGTACAGTCTGACGGCCTAGGCTGTGTCACCCCCCACCCAGGACCTGCTGGGAAAGCTGTCCTGGAAGAAGTGAGGAACTGGGCATCTGCCCTGCAGAAGGAGAAGGGGTGGCCATGGAGGGGAAACTGCATCCCTAGCCACTCAAGGGATGCAGGTCTACTTTGACTTTCTCCCCGCAGCTCAGCATTCCAATGGTGGGGAAGAAGCCTCCAGAAGGTACAACAGCATCCTTCTTTCCAATTATCTTGCCATTCCGGGTGAAAAAAACCTGGAGGTGGAGGCAAGAAGAATGGAGCACAACCTGGCCTCTCCTCTGAGGATGCTGGAGTTACACAGGCCTGAAGGCCATCATTCCCAAACCTCAGCACTGGCTTGATAAGAGACTTAGGTGATATGTGATGTGACCACAGGGGGAATCTTTAACCTGGGAAACAGCCCCCTACCAGCCCTTTCCCTGGCCCAACCCTGTCCCAGAGCCCTGGCTGGGCCAGAGCTGCCAGCTCCTGCCCAATCCAGAAACTCTGGGATAAGCCCCATCATTTGCTTACTCACCACCACCTTCTTGCCCTCATGCTCTTGTTCTATCTCTTCCCCATCTTCTTCCTCTTCCTCTTCTTCCTCTTCCTCTTCCCCTTCCTGGTGCAGGTACATGACATTCCGGACATTCCGGACAGCCCGGGCCGTCGGGGATAGGATCACTGTGTCACAACTGTCATCACTGTCCCCTAGAAACCAGAAACCCGAGTTCCTGTGTTTTCCAACACTCTGCCCCTGAGCAACCTAGCTGCTCCCAGACCCCACTCACCCTCGCTATCCAGGATATAGTCCCGGGGGAACATGATTCCGCAGCCCATAATGTCCCCTTTGTAACAACGTGGCCCAAATGGGTCCCCCACACCACTGCCATGAAAGATCTTCCCATCATCTGTTGGAAGGAAGGGAGAGAGGATACACTTGAAGGAGAGCTGACAATGTACCCAAATGGGGAGACAGATGTGGGAAGGGAGCACCAATTCAAAAAGAAGGACACACACAAAAGTGAACGCAAGGCCAGCCCAAAGTGAACAGCAGGATTATCTCAAACAAACAACAACACACAAACAAAAAGGACACAATATCCACTGGCCCAAGGGAAAACTGGCCCAAAGAAAGGAGAGTTGGAGGGAGTACACAAGGAAGGGGAGGGGCAGTACCAGTAGCCAACGCTCAGGCCTCTTTTCAAGGAAGTCCTAAAAGATATCAAGCAGACAAAAAAAAAAAAAAAAAAAAAAAAAAAAAAAAAAAAAAAAAAAAAAAAAAAAAAAAAAAAAAAAAAAAAAAAAAAAAAAAAAAAAAAAAAAAAAGAGAGAGAGAGAGAGAAAAGAAAAAAAGAAAGAAAATGAATGGGCAAGTCTACAGGAAGGGTGCAGAGGGAGCCAACTCAGAGGTCTGGAATGTCCAGTTTGGACCAGTTCTCCCACCCCTGTCTTGCTTCCCTGGCTTTCAAGGCTAGGAAGAAAACAAAGACGAGGAGAAAGCACAAGAAGCCTCGGATGGGAAGAGACTTTATTAGGCTGGGCATGGTAGCATATGCCTGTGATCCCAGCACTCTGGAGGCTAGAGTTTAAGGCAACCTGGTTACATAGTAAGACCCTATCTCAAAAAAAAAAAAAAAAAAAAAAAAAAAAAAAAAAAAAAAAAAAAAAAAAAAAAAAAAAAAAAAAAAAAAAAAAAAAAAAAAAAAAAAAAAAAAAAAAAAAAAAAAAAGAAGAAGAAGAAAAGGAGCCATTTATAAGGGCCAGAAGGAAAACAGTTCATGTCTCACCTTCTTGGGGCATCCGTTTACTCACCTGCATGATAAGCCACAGACCCTCTGCTCCAACCTGGGTGCCTATTCTTGGGATAATCCTGTGCCAAGAAGAAAAGAGAATCTACTGGACCACACATACAAAGCAGACAGACCAGGTGTGGTGGTGCACTGTAGTCCTGGCCCTTTGGAGCTGGGGCTTAGACAGGAGGATCACAATCAAGGCTAGGTTGCAAAGCCAGTTCAAGGTTGGCCTGGATTACACAGTGAGACTGTCTCAATAAAACAAAAAAGAAAGGGCCAGCCTGATAGCTCAGCAGACTAAGGGACTAAAGCACTTGCTTAGGCAGAGCACGGTGGCCAGGATTTGACCCCCAGTATGCCAGGCATGCCTCGCCCCCGGGGCACACTGAGCTGATGGTGATTTGAGACTGGGTGCGGTGCAAGCCTGTATTCCTAGCACTTGGGAGGCTGAAAACAAGAGAATCACTACAAATCTGATCTAAGTAGTGAGACCCTGTAGATCCAACAGACACTGTCGTAAATATATTAAAAAACAAAAAAGAAAAAGGAGCCAGTGGACAGCTCAGCAGACTAAGCACTTGTTTAGATAAGCACAGGGGCCAGGGTTCCATCCCTGGTTCCACATGCCACGTGGGCCCTGCCTTCCGGTGCGCTGAGCCAGGCTACGGAGTCTGGGTGTAGTGGCGTGCACCTATAATCCCAGCACTAGAGAGGCAGAAATCAGGAGGATCACTATGAGTGTGGGCTGCGTAGTGAGACCCTGCACACACACACACACACACACACACACACAAAAAAAAAAACCCTAAAAAAAGGAAAAGGAAATGAGGCATAGTGCTGTACACCTGTAATCCTAACACCAGGGAACCTGAAGCAGGAAGGTGGCAAGTTTATGGCTAGCATGGGCAATTCAGTGAGATCCTATCTTAAAATTAAAAAAAAAAAAAAACAGCTAGGGATGTAGCTCTGTGGTAGAGTACCCCGAGTTTGATCCTTAGTAACATACACACACACACACACACACACACATCTGAATCTGTAATCTTTTGGAATAGATGGCTGTATATGAGCCCCACAACCTCTCACTTCTCAAGGGCACTGGGGTAATAGGAACAGGAAAGGTAGGGAAGGTGCTCAACTTTGAAAGCCAAGGCTGCAGGCTGCCTGCACACACCCAGATCTCAGTTGTGGGACGGACACAACGGACACAACACTCTCATGTCTTGGGTCATGTGTGCTCTTACACGAGACACAAACTCACTGTGATGTTCAAGCTGGCCTTGAACTCTGTATGTATCTCAGGCTGGCCTCAAATTCATGATGATTCTCCTTTCTCAGCCTCATTAGTCACTAAGGTTATAGACAT
>PVKA01034104.1:0-23760 GCA_004027165.1 Ctenomys sociabilis | reverse complement strand
ATTGACTGTCCTGTTTAGTGGGTTCCTTCCATTCTCTTGCATGGAGTTCTGGCCATTGTGGTCTCTCTCTAAAACCTCTTTCAGCAGCCTGTAGAGGGATGGCTTTGTCATCATGAAATTCTTTAGTTGTTCTTTGTCGTGGAAGTATTTCACTTCTCCATCAAACTTGAAAGAGAGTTTTGCAGGGTATAGTAGTCTGCGCTGGAATTTGTTTTCGTGTAGGACTTGAAGAACTCTGCTCCATGCTCTCCTTGCCGTCATTGTTTGTGTGGAGAAGTCGGCTGTAATTCTGATGGGTTTTCCTTTGAATGTGAGCTCCTTCTTCTCTCTGAGCTATTTTTTTTTTAATTTGGGGAATTGCTGCTCATTTTATTTCCCCTATCCCTTTCTGCTGTTGTTCCTTTGCTGCTGTTTCTGTTAATTCATTCTTTTCAGCTGAGCTAGTGTCCTCTGCACTTGCTGGTGGACTGGAGGCCTGGTACTACATTTTTCTCCTTGTCTTTGTCATTTTGTATAGGACTGACCTCTGATCTTTGGTCTAGAGCTTTGATGCAGCTACAACCTTAGCATGTTATGAGATTCAGGTTTTTTTTATTTTCCATATTCTGTAGAGAGTTAAAGTTTAACATATCAACACTTAATGGAAAACACATGCTCAGTCTTATGCCTAAGATGTTTGATATTCAAACAGATAGTGAGGTTAAACCCAGCAGCATATGTTGTAGTGAAATCATAAGCTTCTCTTCTGGAGGGTTAACAACCTAAATTTGCAGACCAAGAATTATAGAAAAGGAAGGGGTTCAACCACAGCCATCATTTGGACCTAACCTTTCAAGGTCAGTGAGAGCTCAGGACATAGGTAACCTGTATGGTAACATCATGTAAGGCAGTTGTTTCCCAAATTTTCTGATCAAGAAGACCGTGAGGCCACAGAAGAATGTGGTCAATGATGCCTAAAGAGAGTCACATGGACAGAAAACATTCTCTCATGGTTTTACAGAGAGCAGATTGGTCAAGCAATGTCCATGACTCATCCACAAGGCTGGCACTGACAAAGGGTCTAAGCAGTATGGTACAGAGTTTCAGCATAAGTCCTAAGGGGACTTGCCTGGCTTGCTAAATACAAAAGTTACATTTCTTGATATATAGATCTTGCTTTATCTTGGTCTTAACCATCTAGCAGAAAAGTTTAGAAACAAGTTATTGAAAGTGAAGCCATGTTAATATGCTGAGCTGTGGAAGGCTCAAGTCATCAGATTCAGACATTGCCAGTTCGATGGATAACCCACTACTATTGCAGACTACTGGACTATGTTGGAATAATTTGTTCACCTATAATATTTTGATGGCAATGAAATACCCATCTCTGACAAAACTAAAGAAAAGAAGTTGATATAAGTGAAGGACCATTTTGTACCTGCATATACAAAATAGTTAGGATAGATATACAGCTACTTTCTCTTGATTCAATAAGAAGAAAGATTTATAGTAATCGTGTTTGGATAACATATCATGTCTGCATCCTGTTATGAATGACTACTACAAAGACAACAATATGAAATGTATTAATTGTTGTAAATCTTCTACCAACCTGCTTTGAAGCTGTCTCATTGCAATTTTTTCCTCAAAAAAATTAATAAAACATAAAAAATAAATCAACCCTACCTCCAGTTCCATTTCCCAAGGACAAATATCTGAAGTGCTTCACGTTATGTGTAACCCTAATTGTGTATGTATACTACTTATTTTCATGGTTTTAATAACATTTTGTATAATTTTTAATGTGCTTTCAGCACAAGCATTAAACTCTCAAAAATATTAATGGAGATTATATTTATGAAAATACATCATTTCATCAGCCTATTGGAAAAAAAATAAATCTCATTCTTTCCAAGTCAATCTTCCTGATATTTGGTCAATTTTCAATGGTGGCTTTGACTCATTAAAGCATTCACAGCATCTTGTTGTGACATCAAAAGAAGTATAGAATACATTTATTATTACCTATAGGGGGTAATTTTCCAAAATTTGAAGACAACTAAACAACTATTATGTTTTCTTTTTTATGTAGTTAGTGCAGGCTTTCTTTACACAAGGTGTCATGTCTGCATCTTGTCCTCTGAATAGCTACTACAAAACTAAAGAAAAAAAGGTGATGTAAATGAACTAATGATATAAACTAATATGTTTGTCAATATTAGTACAAACATTGATTCTCAGTGAACTAAGAGAAAGTAGCTGTATATCTATCCTAACTCTCTTGTGCATACATACGTATATATTTTTCCTTCCCTTTTTTCGTAACAAAACTGTCCTTTATTTACACTTTTGTAAAGTTAATAATGCATTGTACTAGGTTGCCTAGCTGATAGCTAACCTTAACCACACAGGATGTTCATCCGCGGAGTGAGGTAGCTTGTTTGCTTTAGGCACTGTGCCTAGTCCCACCTACATATATTGGATCTATTTCCTTGCTTCATGTTTCCCAGCATGTTCCCCTTTTCATTTTGTTTTTTCAGAAATGTGTGTTCAACTGCAGTTAGAGAAGCTGTACTTGGAGAAGTCTTTAAAGGTCTTCAATGTCTTTTATGCAAGTTTTTTTGTTGTAATTAAATCAAACATCAATTTTTATTTCATGGATTATGCTTTTGGTATTGGTATAAAAACTCCTTACAAACCCAAGGCCACCTAGGTTTTCTCCTGTATTATCTTCAACAAGTTCAAGAGTTTTGTATTTCACATTTAGGACTTGATCCTTTTTTAGTTAAGTTTTGTGGTAGTTGTAAAATCACTGTATAGTTTTATTTTTTGCATTACCTCCATTGGCTGGGAAGACTATCCTTTTCCCATTGAATCATCCTTCTTTGTCAAAGGTGAGTTGTTTACACCTGTGTGCGTCTATTTCTGGGCTTTATAATCTATTGACCTTTGTCTATTCTTTTTCCTACCATCACACAGGTTTTTTTTTTTTTTACCATCACACAGTTTTACTGGCTTTATAGTAAGTACTGAAGTGGAGTACTCTTATCCTTTCAACTTATTCTTCAGTATTGTGTTAGAGTTTATGGCTCTTTTTTATTTCTTCATATACATTTTTGAATGAGTTTTTCCAAAATCCCATAAAGTAACTTGTACTTTTTATTTGGTTTGTGTGCAATATGCAGATCAAGTTGGGAAGAACTGACATCTGAACAGCATTGACTTTTTCCATGAATGTGGACTATTTATTTAATTAACTTTGATTTGTTTCTTTCATCAGAGTTTTGTAGTTTTTCTTACATAGATTATGAATGTATTTTGTTATATTTATGCTGAATCATTTAATTTTTTAGGTGGTAATCAAAATGGTGCTGTGTTTCGCATTTCAGATTCCAAGTGTTCATTGCAATGCATAGGAAAACTATTAAGTTTTGTACATTAACCTTGCATCCTGGCACCTTGCTGTAATTACTGAGTATCCCAAGAGATTTTTGTTGTTGACATTTTGTCAGTTTCTACATAGACAATTTTATAATCTGAGAACAAAGACATGTTCATTTCCTTTGTCTCAGTATGTACACATTTTATTGTCTGTGACATCTAGTATGATCTTGGATAGGAATGAAGAGAGAGTATGTTCATACTGGAGCTGGACTTCTTAAGCATTTCTTTTGTCACCTGGCACAACATTAAGGTGGCACAACATTTGCCACCTTGTCAGTAGAGGGCACTGTAAGTATATTGCCAGGTTGTCTTGGGATGCTTCCTGCTCTCATGATCCTGCTGCCAATGGTGTAGTAAGAGGGACTCAGTGGTACTCACAGTCCACAGGATTTCTCTACCATGCTGGTGAGTAGGGTGTTAGTCATTATCCTGCACCAGCCTGTGAACTAGCTTTACCAATGACACCCTATTCTTCTTCTCTACTATTCAGTGGGCTATAGTCGAACCTTTTTCAATGCAATGAATCCCTCCATCTTGGGTATGTCCTCAGGCCTGGAGGCAATATCTGCCTCATACATTTGCTATGACTATGTTGCTTAGAATTTCTTTTTCTCCCTTTCTTAGTTAATTTTAACTGCTTAAACAGTTTTTGAATATTGTATTTTTTCTGATTAAACTTGGTGGTTTGTTTTCTGACTAAGACCTTTTATTTATTAAAAAAAATTCTGCCTAATTTAAACTTGAGTTATCCAGCTGAACAGCTATGACTGCGTTTGAGGGGAAGAATAGAGTACAAAAAGAGAGGTCTAGTGATGCTGGTATGCACAGTGGTTTCTGGCTTTATTAGGGTGTTAGTTGTCTTGACTGGACAAGGTAGGTGAGCTGTGGGCAAGACTAGCTAGCATGTAGAGTGAATAGGGCATTGCATTATTAAAGCCCCTTCTCTATTCTAGTGATGAGGTCAGCATAGGAGATTCATTGCGTTACTTGAGATAGGTTTGGCTATAAGTACTCAAGGAGCAAGAGACTTCTTGATTATTTTCCTAAGGAAAATGGAAGAGATCAGTGGGTCTAGGTGGGGCTGGAGCCTCTGAGTTAATCCAGAGACACATGGAGAGAGGCTATGCAATCCATCTCTTTTGGCCTTTAAGTCCCTGGTTGTCTTGTTAATAGCAACAAAAATAGAAGCTCCACAGCCCTGAAAGGTTTTATCCTTTTGTTGATCAACATGTAGCTGTTTATATAATATCACTGAGACATAACCAAATAAAATGTGTTAAGAAATGATTTATCTAAACTGTACATATTGATTTTTTAATACGAATAATTTGCATTATGAATTTGTTTTCTTTGATGTGTGCACTCTCCTGTCCTGGGAATGTAGATGAACAAAGTATTGTGTTACACAGCCTCGCTCCTGCTGGCAGTGGCACAGGTGCAGAACTGTGGGTATAATGAATCAGACGCCAATTGCAACACTGCCGCCTGTGCTCGTCTTGGATTGCCGTCAGCAGACGAAATGGAATTCATTAGTTTTCTTTCAGGGCACATGCAAACAAATGGATTTCAAAGAATGTATAATGGCAACAAGTAGAAATGGGCAAGCCCAGTCTTTTCGTTTCCCTGAGCAGCTCTGGCAACAGATGAACTGATGAGCATTTCGTCAGTAGATATTTGAGAAGACAGTATTGCTGGGGCAGAATGCACTGTGGATAACTGATCACATTTTTTATTCTCTCCAAGGGCTATTGAGAAAATAATGTTGATTTGTTAAAGAATATAGAATGTTATAAATGCTCACAAGAAATATTACCCAATACTCAGATAATCATTTTAAAGGCATCAGATAAAAATAAAATGTGTGAAAATCACTTTTCTGATATGTGTGATGAATTATCTAGTATGATGAGCTCAGTGCCTCTGTTTTGCTATTTTTCTTTTGGCACTGGTTGTGCTAATGCCATTTGACAAGTGTGGGACTCTGCTGTAATGATAGAACACTACATTTAGAGAATACAGAGTGTTTAAAAATGAATTTCCCCAGGGTTCTTGAGATAGATGCAGACTAGAAACAAGCTTGAGTTATGCTGTAGCTTTATATCTGTAAAACTAGATTGACTTTGATTGGAATTCTGTGATGGGATCAGGAATTCATGTTTTTGAAAAGCTTCCAAATTGTAAACTTGATGCTGCCTATTTGTAAAACATCACTCTTGTGTGTATATATTCAACAGTGAAATTTATTTTTAATGCATTTAAATGTTTTGCTTGTTCAGCCAGATTTAGAATGACATGACGCACCTACATATATATAAATATGTATGTGCATATGTGTATACATATACTTGGAAATAAAGGTCTCAGGATTTGGAAGGAAACACAAAACTAAAAATTTAAACTCCTAAACTCCCTGTACTGAGCTAAGCAGCAGAAACACAGACACCTGGATTTTTGTTACCAATTATGCTTCTTGGGTTTGTAGGCTGGTATGAAATTTATATATTCATATCAAAAATAATTCTCTTGCTCTTTCTTAATCTATACTTCTTTGTCTTATCTCTTCATAACATAAAACTTATTCCTTTTAATTACAAAAATAATTCATGTTCAATGCCAAAAATCTCAAAGAAAAAGATCAAACATCTATAATTTTACCATCCAGAGATAACCTTTTATATATTTTCTAAAGACGCAATGATAAGTGATTCTCAAGGCTTGTAATTATAGTATATCATAACAGTTAGTGAAAAAACTAACTGTAAGTTAAAAAGGGAATGTTAAGTGTAACATGTAGAAACCAGAAATTCACTTCTGTGACATACATTTCCATGTATCTTAAGTAATTTGACTATATCCAATGCCCTTAGAATTATTTTTTGAAAGCCAATATTTTTAGAATTTGTAAATACTGACCTTTCTTCTAAAGTCATCATAACTTAGATATATTATATTTTTAAGGAGATTTTACCCTTCATTAAATATTTATTTTCTCTTTTGTTATTTCTTCATTCACTATATACTATGCAGATATTGTAGGTGTTAAACTTTCATTGTGAATGTAGCATGTAAGAAGCCTGATAGGAACCTTGACTCCAGGAAACTTATTTTCAGGGGTAGGGTCAAGAAGTAATAAAGTAAACAAATTAGCTGAATATGTTGCTATACTTTGGATTGGCTAACAAAGGAAAGCCATGCTGAGGAGGTAATATTGGAGTTGAAACCAAAAGACTAGAATGATCCCAGCCTTGGAAAAATGAGATTGAGTGTTTCAGCACTAGAATATATTACTAAGTTGTCTTGGTTTGTTTTGGTTATGAACAGCTAATTATTCTTGCAAGCTGATATTTGCCTAGAGAAAATTTTTTTTCTCAGATGCTATTTTCCATGATAATTTTATTAGGATTTTTGGGAATTGATTGTACTGGGTCTATTTTCCATGGTATTCAGTGAGCCCTTTCAATGGTACACTTGGGTCTTTTCAGTTGGAGGATTTATTCTTAAAAATATTAATTCTTTGTATTTTTCTGATCCATATTAGGGATTCCAATTATACATACATTGCTTGTTTTTTTTGGCCTGTGTTACATTTCAACCATGTTTCTCCTGACCATTGTGATTTCTTTCTTTGTCTCATTTTCGTTTTCTTGATTATTTTCTCTCTTCAGTGCCACTTATTAGATTCATATTTGACTCTTTTCTTTAGTGTACTGGCATATGATTCTATTTGGTATTTCAGTTCTTTCAGAACTTCGCTAAAGTATCCTTTAATTTCTCTTCTTTTTGAATTCAGTTCTGTTCTTGCTTGCTTTTCAAATTTTGCAATTCAAAGAGCTTTCACAAAGCCCAAGATATTTATTTAATAAAATTTAATTTTCAATTTTGTGCTACTGTTGTTCTGTTGTAAGTTTGTGCTTTTAGAGTTTTCTCAGTTGAAACATTTTGTTTTGCATAAAATTTGCTTCTTAGTAGACATTTATGGATGAAAACTATACACATACAGTTCACTATCACATTTGGACAAATCAGACAGTCTATGAGAGTCTTACTGTAGAAATACCCTCATTTTTCATCATGAGAAAATGCATTTTGGGCTGCTGAAATAGCTCAGCAGATTAAAGCACCTGCATGCAGGCACAGGGCCTGGGGCTTTGATCCCCGGCCTGCATTGCTGGCCCCATCCCAGGACACTCTGAGACAATGATTGAGACTGGGCTTGGTGGTATGTGCCTGTAAAACCAGCACTTGGGAAGTTGTAAACAGAAGAATCATTATGAATCTGATCTAGCAGTAAGACCCTGAGCACCCCGTAGACCCTTACCTAAAGTACGAAAAAAGAAAAGAAGAAAGAAAGAAAGAAAATGCATATTATTTAATAGATGGCACTGGGGGGGAGCATTTAGGGGGTATTTGGCAAAGGTGTGATATTTTGAGTTAATGCCCTATTTTTGTCCTCTAGCAGTCTACATTTCTTATTTCTGTTTATTATTGTCTTCAAAATATACCTGTTTTATTTCTACTCTCTTTTCCTAATAGCATTGTTTTTTTTTCTGAGACAGTCACTTCCTGTCCCATGAATTTTTAACTACGTCACCCATAAGCACTTTTTAATGCATGTGGGGTGGCACATTCTTCCTTACCCTTTGTGTCCTATAAGCAGGTTGACACTTATCTTTCTAACAATGATTTTAGCTCAGTGTTGTCTTATGTTGTCCTCTCCTTTCCTCTGCAGTTTGCTTTCTTAACAAGCTTTCTTGGGGACTCTAAAAATGGTTTGGGTGGAAGTTAGCCTTGTTATTGCTTATTTATAGGTAGTTTAAAGTGTTAAGTATTTCTTGTTTTTTTTTTTTTAAGTATGATACAAGTGTGGGATGTTAGTGGTTTCCTATTTTCTTCTTATTGAACTTCAAAGATTTTTGGAGCACACATAACCAAATTTTAATTCAGATGGTTAACATTACTTCACTGTATTGCCATTTTTGTAAAGCAGCAACTTTAGCTCATGCAGAAATATTATAGCTGTCACAGAAAATCTCCTTCTAAATTATAAACTCTTTTACCCTGGTCATAGTAGGGCCAAATAGGAAAGCAGAGTAGAAAATAAGGATTTAGAACCAATACAAAAGCTATTATAGTTTTCCAGAAATGCATTAATTTGTCAAAAAAGAATAATAGTAGTAAGTTTTTCCTGTAATGGGATTAGCATTTTCTAGCAGCCTTTTAATAGCCTTAATTTTTAATATACTTTCAAATCAATTCAATTATTTACTCATGATTTAGGCATTAGTTCTTGTAGGCTTCCTGACTATGTTTGAGTACAAAGATACAGCATGCAATACTGAAATCACTCCATATCTAGAGGTTTGTCTGTAGGCTCTATAAATATCGGCTTGAAGTGATATACCTTGCTTTATTTTACCACTGTGTCTTTAATATCTATTTTCAAATAGAATATGTAGTTGCTTGAACTACATAATGTTTGTGGAAGAGTGACCTCATATCACCATTGGGCTTTGTGGGTATGAGCATAATAGTTTTGGACATCATTGTCCTACAAAACTCATATCATAAAAAACAGTATTTCAAAAATTAGTCATTTTTTTCTTTTTTTAAATTAATTTTATTGAGAAACAAGTAGCAATGAAACAGTTTCAAGACAGATTAGTAGGACAGTTTCAATAATTAATACATTGCATACTGCTGTCTTTGTAGCGACTATTCATAGTACAAGAAGTGCAAGGTCATGAGTTCAATCCCTGGTACTGTACAAAGAGCAACAACAACAACAACAAAAATTAAGTCTGATTTTTTTTTATTGGAATGTCATTAGCCTGGTTGAATAAATCCTAAAGGACTATTTAGATAAAATTATTATCTTGTGTGATAAAATTGCAACTAGTTTTATGTTACTTAACTATTTTAAAGTAATTTAGATTTATTAAAGTATTCACATTGTTATGAAGGATATTTCTAGACCTTTTGGTCATTCACATCTGAAACTCTATAACCATTTGTCAGAGTAGAAAAGGGGATTTATGATTTTATTGTGCATCATAAAGAGTCACAGACTATAATTCCATAATAAAAGACAAATAAACAAGAGGAAACCATGAGAAATTTATTTGATCATAGTTTTACAAGATATGAGAGACTTTAGACTGAAGATCCAAAGATACAATTGACTATTCATTTTTGTGCAAATTCTGTCAATTCCTATCTTTCTTGGTCACTCTGCAGTATTCTGTCCTTCTGAGTATGGTCTGGCAGCATGTCCGGAATGGGGTTCTCGGCACCTACAGTAAAACAACAAATGTCTGAGAAAATTTTTAGGTCAAAAACTAAATAGAACCGCAGGGCCAACTCAGAATAGTTTTTCAGGTCTTGTAGCTGAATTTGGCAGAAACGGTTCTGGGTTTTGTGAGCTGTGAGGGAGAGGAACTCTAGCTTTCATGGCTCACTATAGAGAAGAACGAGAGAGGGTTATGAGGCAGCAGGTAGGAGAAGATCAGAGAGAAACTTTGCATTAGAGGTTTTTTTTCAGAACTGTGGATTGAAATAAGGTCCTTCTGCTTGCCGGGGAAGCATTTATTCTACTAAGCCATCTCCCAGCCCCTAGAGTTTGTTTTAAGATCTTTGTTTTGGGATATCATTTTCTGAACCCCAACACTTTAAAGATCAATTTTTCTTTTTCTCTTTTTCCTAGCCTCTGGTAAGCCATTGCTTCTATGAATTTTACTGCTTTGTATACTTTATGTAAGTGATGTCATACACTATTTGTATTTTGTGCTTGACTTATTTTGTACAAGATAACATATCAGATTGTAGTACTAAGACTTTCAATTCTCTACTATTATGAAGGATGAAGTAAAGAAGAAGACTATACAAAATAGATGAATAATTTTAGGAAAAGCCCATACATTGTACACTAATAGTTTAACTTCCATTAAGATGAAGAATAAGCAAAAAATATTTTCAGTTTTCAGTCCTTTGTGTCTGTTTGATAAAATAGAGATGTGTCATCATTGTTAATACTAAAATCCAATGAATGAATGAAAAAAACTGCATTCTAACAAACCTATAGAACATTACTTCCTTCTAAGTATGGCCTGGGAACATTTGAGAAAGGAATAGCTTATTTCTCTTTGCAGTGTCCTCCAGGTTCACTCATGTTATCAAAAATAGTAGGATTTTTCTTTGTGGAGAGCAAACAAATTTAAACTTGCACATATGCCAAATTCTAGAAGCAGTCATTCTCAATCCTGAGTGGATTTGAAGTAGTGGAATGAGAAGTAATGGCATGAAATATAAGAATGTGATTCTATGTTTTTACAATTTTATTGTGAAATAAATAATAATGAGATAGTTTCAAAACTGATTGGGGGGAGAGACTTTTTACCAAGATGGCGCTGAAGGCAAAGAAGGAAGCCCCTGCCCCTCCCAAAGTTGAAGCCAAAGCAAAAGCTTTGAAGGCTAAGAAGGCCAAAGCCAAAGCCAAAGCTTTGAAGGCTAAGAAAGCTGTGCTGAAAGGCATCCACAGCCACAAAAAAGAAGATAAGAACATCACCCACCTTCCACCGTCCCAAGACACTGCAGCTCCGGAGGCAGCTGCAAGTACCCTCAGAAGAGCGCCCCAGGAGAAACAAGCTTGACTACTATGCCATTATCAAGTTCCCCCTGACCACAGAGTCAGCCATGAAAAATATCGAGGACAACAACACACTCATGTTCATTGTGGATGTCAAAGCCAATAAACACCAAATCAAACAAGCTGTAAAGAAGCTCTGTGACATTGATGTTGCCAAGTCAATATCCTAATCAGGCCTGATGGAGAGAAGAAGACGTATGTTTGACTGGCTCCTGATTATGATGCATTGGATGTTGCCAACAAAATTGGGATCATCTAAACTACTGAATCCAGATAACTAATTCTAAATATATACTTTTTCTTCTCAGTAAAAAGAAAACAAAAAACAAAAAAACTGATTAGGATAGTTTCAATAATAAATACATTTCATATTGTTGTCTTAGTGGTTATTCAATGTACAAGATGCAGACAAGATATACTGTCCACAAACAACATTAGAAAAAATTTTCATTGAATTAAGAGAATGTATATCTATCTTAACTATTCTGAATATACAGATATAAAATGGTCTTTCATTTGTACCCCTTTTTTGTTTAGTTTTGTCAGAGAATGGAATTCCATTGTCATTTAAATACTGTAGGTGAGCGAATTCAGCAAAACATTCCAATATAGTCCAGTAGTCCATAATAGTAGTGGGTTATCCATAGGACTGGAAATGTCACGAGTTGTTGACTTGAGCCTTTTATAGCTCAACATATTAACATGGTTTTACTATTTATACCTCCTTGTTATACTTTTCTGCTGGTTGACTAAGACCAAGATAAAGTGAGACCTATATAACAAGAAATGTAACTTTTATGTCTGATAAGGTCAGCCAAGTCCCCTCAGGATTTACCCTAAAACCCTGTACAGCACTTTGTAGATCCTCTGTCAGTGTCATCCATGTGGATGAGTCATGGCCATTGCTTGACCAATTTGCTCTCTGTGAAACCATGAGAGAATGTTTTCTCTCCATTTGACTCTCCTTAGGCACATTCTACATCATTGATCAAGAATGTGAATCTTCTTTGATTGAAATATTTGAGTTATTAACTCTGACACATAATCATAAATATTTATGGGGAACCAAATAATAATTTGATACATGAATATACTTGCAATGATCTAGTCAGAAAACTTGGCATTTCCATGTCCTTTAAACTTGTATCAATTATTTGTGTTGGGAGCTTTGGAACTTCTCTTTTAGTTCTTCATAAAATGTATAATAAATTAAAAACTATAGTCATCCTACTGTCCCGTAGAAAACTAGAATTTATTCTTCATCTCTAACTGTATTTTGTTCCCCACTATCAGACCTTCCTCTACTTCTTCCTTTCCCTCTTCTGTCCTCTCTCCCCTTCTGGGACCCCCATTCCAGAAACGGTCTTGGGCCCTTCCCTTCCCTCCCTTCCCTTTCCTTCCTTTATTTTCCTTTCCCTTTTCTACTTTCTTTATGAGATCAACTCTTTCAGCTTCTTCATATGAGTGAAAACATATAGCTTCTGCCTTTCTATTTTTGGCTTATTTCACTTCATACAAGGATCTTCAAGTCCATCCATGAGGCCACAAATGACAAAATTTTATTATTTTTGGTGTCATAAGCATATTCTATAATAAATTGTATATGCTACTTTAAAAAATCCATTTATCCATTGACAGACACCTGCATTGATTCCTTATCATAGCATTTGTGATCACAATAAACATGATGTTGCAGATATATCTTTGGTATAGTGATTTTATTTCCTTTGGATATATACCCAAGTCCTCCAAGTGATTCTGATGCTCACTAAGGTTTAAGAACCACTGCTGGGCTTTGGGATACATCCACATTTAAATGAGTTTTCCCTCTGCAATGAAAATCCTGATGTTTTGACAGCATAGATGAACCTGGAGGACAATATGCTAAGGGAAATAAACCAGGCATGAAAGGGCACATGCTACTCTATTCCATTTTTCAGGAAGAATATAAAGTAGTCAAATTCTTAGAAGCAGACAGTAAAATAGTGGCTCCTAAGGTTTTCATGAAGGGAGAATGAGAGAAGTATTGATCAATGAGTATAAAAGTTTCAGTTATGCAAGTAAATATAGTAATAACTGCATATCTTCCATATGTAGTATTAGGAACACTGTATTATGTACTTAAAATTGATAAGAATATGTATCTTACATTAAAAATTCCTAACCAATGATGCTTTCTGGAAAATAGAAAACTCCATCCTAAAATTCATGTGGAATATAAGTATATATTTTCAGAAAGAAATATAAATGGTCATAAAGCATGAAAACATGTGCAACATGAGTAATTATTAGGGAAACACAAATGAAAACTATGATGAAATACTACCTCACACACATTCATGGCTATTGCCTGAAAAATAGCAAACAAGTGTTGATGAGAATGTGAAGAAGTTGGAAACCCTGTGTATTTTTGTAGGAATGTATTCACAATCTAAAACAGTAAAGTAATTTTTAAAACATCAAATATTATTATCTCATACGATCTTTCATTTCCACTGCTGAGTATATACCTAAAAGAATCGAAAAGGGTCTAGGAGAGATTCAACATACTTTTGCATGGTAGCATCGTTAGCAATATATGGCAGCATCATTAGCAATAGCTAAAATATAGAAGTAACCCATATACTTAATTATGAATGAATTATTAAAATAAATACATACAGTAGATATTATTCAGCTTAACAGGGTAGGTAATTCTGACATATGCACAGTATGAATGAACCTAGAATACATTACAAATAAGCCAGTTACAAAAAGAAAAATATTGTACAATATGATTTTTGTTATAGGATCCACTACAAAAAGTCAAAATTGTAGAAAGATAGAAAATGATGGTACACTGTAAAGGAGAACAGGCAAGTTATCTTTTTTTTTTTCTTTTTGAGACAGGGTCTCACTATGCAGTTCAGGCTGGCCTTAAGCTCACTTTGTAGCTCAGGCTGGTCTCGAACTCACAACAATCCTCCTGCCTCAACCTCCCGAGTGCTGGGATTACAAGCATGCGCCACTATGCCCGGCTCCCCAGGCAAGTTATCTTTAACTGGATGTAAAGTTTCAGTCTTACAAGATAAACAGCTATAAAAATGGTTACTGGTCAAGGTTGTACAATATTATGATATATTTACTACCATTGAAATGACACTCAAAGTATATGGGAGTTAAAGTGCAAAATAAAAGATAACAGGATCAGGGAGATAGATATTTTCTTGGGGGAGTATCAGGAATAGAACCACAAGTCACTTTAGTCTTATTTCAAACTCATGACTTTGTGCTTGCCAGGCAGGCACTGTGCTACTAAACTATATTCCCAGCCCCAAGAGATAAATGTTTTGTTTTTTTTTATTTTATTTTACTTTTGTTTTATTGAAGTACAAATATCAATGAGACAGTTTTAAGATACCTTGACAAGATGGATTTGATAAATTAATACATTGCAAACTGTTTTCATAATGTTTTGGTATCATAAAAAGTGTATACATGATATTATACTTACAGACATTATTATACTGTATGTCTCTTATCAGTAAATTAAGAGAGTGTAGCTGTTTACGTATCTTATTTTTTATACCTGAATTACATCAAAGATTCAATAATTAATACCTTCTACCTTGTTATTTTCCTAGCGGTTGTCCATAGTACTATTAGAAGCCGACATAATATTCTGTCCAACCACCATTAGTGCAAATCTTGCCTCTCATAGAATTATGTAGAAGCATGGAGTGCCCATCTCTGACAGGTATAGAGCAAGGAAGGGCTATAGAATGGACGAATCATGATATGTGTGTATGGACAGTACAGTTGGGATTGAGATAAATGTTTTGTAAAAGGGAAGGGACCAAGAAATGGAGGGAAGAGGGAAAAGAAGTGGATAAAAAGAATTAAGATGCATTATTTATGTACAAACTTCCCACAAGCAATGCTATTCATTATGTAATACAAATATGTACTAGTAAAAAATGAAAATTAAAAGTTAGATAATAAATTTTATGTGTATTCTTCCACAAGTATAAGGAGAATAGATTTACAGTAGCAACAATTTTTTGAAGCATCATGGAAGAGAATAAAATTCTATTAGAAATCTCTTAGGCAAAGATACATTTCAATTTTGAAACATTTCCAATCTTCATGACTAACACAGTGAGATAGTAATGGTTTGGAACAATAACTTTTTCAAATCAAATATGTATCTTAGTATGTTCAAGTTTGGCTTAAAAAGGAAAAACACTTTCCTTTTATTGTCATTTCTAAAGCGAAACCCAAAATAATGAAATCTGTCCTAAAACTACCGTGTGATTTAAGCTTCTTGCCCCTGAGCATATTCCATTTATACCCATGTTAAAGGTCTGATAGGTATTACACGGTTAGGATAATTGTAGCATTTTATCAAGTTGGCAGATGTTCAGTAATCATTTTTGTCCCCATTAGGCAACAATAGATACAAAATAAAAGGACACCTGTTGGAGTCCTTATAGCTGTATTTGAATTGGAAGGCACCAGCACTCTTCCGTCCAGACAGTGGGTCACCTAGAGGTGCTCTGACATTTTTCATGATGGTAGCTGCATGCAAGTACTCGAATCATCCTGAAGACTCCTAGTGCCCAGCCCAGTGTTTCTGTTTAGGCATTTCCTTCTCCTGCTGTATTTGTAAGCAACAGAGATTATTTATACAGCCATAGTACAAGTATTCAATCCAGGAATCATAAATATTATTTCTGTAGTTGTGACAAAGCACAAGTAGAAAATGTTTTTAAACTTAGAAATGTATTATTTTAGCTTTATTACAACAGCTACCCAATATATTATGTGGCTCACTTAGACCAATAATTAATTATCTAATGACTCCATTATGAAAAATTCATTCATGAGGAAATGGCAAGAATCTTTACTTTTGTGAGGATTCATTTGTTGTTCGAATTTATATGGATTGATATATCCACATGGTAAGGTGATAAAAGTGGAATTATTCAATTTTGTTTTTATTAGATTTTACTGCATGAAATGTAACTATAAAGAACTAAGACTTTGAAAAATGCATCATAACAGACATCCAAATAACTTTATTGTTCAAATATTTCATTCTGTGAGAAAGCACTATTCCATGGATGTTATTGTTGTCCAAATATACTTTAAAGTCATTTGTTGGAATTTCTTTGAAGATAGTTTATGTTTTATGAAAACTCATAGGGAACTAGTGAATGAATGTATTGATATCTGTGATGAAACTCAATCATAATATTTTTATTTTTAGAAGCAAAAAGCAAAGTTATCTTGAGCAGTTTTTTATTTCAAGCATAGTAAAAATAAATTAAAAGTGATATGATCATAGTTACCTACAAGTTTTTATTTTGATCTAATTTCTGAGGATTATATAAATTAGCAGCATTTTAACTATTGAAGCTTAAAAACATATATATTAAGAATACTTAGGTATTCTAAGTATGGGATGAATTTAGCAATGTATTATGTCTTAATTTGCAGAAGTATTTGTCTATATATATAATTACATTGACTATTAGTGTATACACAAAAGTTTCTTTAATCAATTAACTCAAAGAAGTTAAGGATTCTTTATAGAACTTATAGTCTTGCTAATATAAAAATTTGATTGATAAGGTTATCTTTTCACAGTAACATGTGACACTTTAGTTCAGTTCTTGACCAAAACATTGAAAATATAGAATGGAGGTACATGATGCAAATTGTCATGGTTATATGTTCTTGTCTCGGATTGAAGACTCTCTCATATATCAATTGAATACTATGTACCTTAATGCCTGTCCATCTACCTGCCTCTCTGGCTTCTCTTAGAAGCTGTGGTAATATTAATAAACTATCCTAATCTATTTGCAGTAAATTATGTAGTATTGAGGGTAAGCTATTCCTACAGTATGAGCATTGGGCTCTAACGTTCATCACAGTTCCCACTACTTCCTGTTGTTTAAAGTCAGTTATTTATCATCTAATACCTGACCTGATTTTTTTTTTTTTGCAACTGTCCTGCAAACTTGTTTTATTTTTATTTTTTAGGGGGTTCAAGCTCTTTTTTATTGAAGAACAAATAGCAATGAGACAGTTTCAAGACAAATTAACAGGACAGATTCGATAAACTAATACATTGCAAACTGTTTTCATAATGTTTTGGTATCGTACAAGGTGCATACATGATATTATACTTACACACATTATTATAGCAGATGTCTCTACTCAGTGAATTAAGAGAGTGTAGCTATATACTTATCTTATTTTTATAGCTGAATTATATCACAGATTCAATCATTAATACTTTCTAACTTGTTATCTTCCTAGTGGTTGTCCATAGTACTAGAAGCCGACATAATGTCCAACCATTATTAGTGCAAATCTTAATTCTCATACAATTATGCAGAAGCATGGCATATTTATCCTAACTGTACTGTTTATAAACACACATCATGACTCCTCCTTTGTATACCCTTTTTTTAAACCATTCAGCAGAAAAGTATAAAAATGAAGTATACATCGCGGGGCCATAATATTAAGTTGAGCTGAAAATGGCTATGGTCGACAACTTCTTCAGATAACTCACTATTGTTGTGGAATGCTGAACTGTGTTGGATTGTGTTGTCGAGTTCAAGCACCTAAGTTAGTTGAATGACAATGGAGTGCCCATCTTTGACAGGTGTAGACAAAGGAAGGGGTATAGAAAGGAAGAATCATGATGTGTATGTATGGACAGTACAGTTGGGATAGATAACGCTGTGCTTCTACATAATTGTATGAGAGGCAAGATTTGCACTAATGGTGGTTGGACAGGATATTATGTCAGCTTCTAGAACTATGGACAACCACTAGGAAAAAATCAAGGTAGAAAGTATTAATTATTGAATCTTTAATGTAATTCAGGTATAAAAAATAAGATATGCAAACAGCTACACTCTATTTACTGATAAGAGACATACAATGTAATAATGTCTGTAAGTATAATATCATGTATGCACCTTCTATGATACCAAAACATTATGAAAACAGTTTGCAATGTATTAATTTATCAAATCCATCTTGTCAAGGTATCTTAAAACTATCTCATTGATATTTGTACTTCAATAAAACAAAAATTAAAAAATATAAAAAATAATAAGTGGAGCTGTACATGGCTACAATCAACAACTTCTTCAGGTAACTCACTATTATTGTGAAATCCTGGACTGTGTTGGATTGTGTTGCCAAGTTCAGGCACCTAAATTGGTTTAATGACAATGGAGTGCTCATCTTTGACAGGTCTAGACCTGAACTGATTTTGAGGTCTTTTCTTTGAGTCCTACTAAGGAATTTTGTCAACTGAGATGTTTAAAGCAGGGAGTGACATAGTGTGGGAACATGGAAAGTTGATGAACTCTATCTCAAGGAGGTTATTCAGCCCCCGTCAAAATAGCATATTTGTTTACCTACACTTGCTTCTTCTAAGCTAAATGTTGCAGTTATTTGCTGTCAAGCAGGTTTCTTTTTTTTTTTTTTGTCTTTTTTGAGACAGGGTCTCACTGTGCAGTTCAGGCTGGCCTTAAGCTCACTTTGTAGCTCAGGCTGGTCTCGAACTCACAACAATCCTCCTGCCTCAGCCTCCCTAGTGCTGGGATTACAGGCATGCGCCACCACGCCCGGCTTCAAGCAGGTTTCTGATTCTCTTCCTGTAGTTTCTATTTAGAAAATAGTAACACTGACGCTTGTCTCTTGTAATCAGGCTGTTTCATGGACTGGTCTACTGAGCATGATATTTTTCCTGTCTACTGAAGCTATATTACATTGTGGAACATCGTGCTTTTAGATTCCTATGCCTGTATAAACACAGAGAACTTAGTGCACAGAATTCTCCAGATGAGTACCCAGTCTGGACTGTATGATGATACTTGTTCCTAACTTCTTGTTTATGGTTCTCTTGGATGGTCAAGCACCCTACTTTTTCAGGTCCAACTATTAAACATTAATATGACAGAAACAAAATTGGTATGGCAAATGACAGTCTTGCTTTTACTAGAATTAAATAATTCAAGTGCCCTTAATTAGATTCAAATCCATATGTGTAGAAAGTGGAGTTTTCTTCTGAAAAGACAGAATACTAATGTACTACATTCATGAGGAGCCCTTCATATGGGAATATTTCCACATGGTTTAAAAATCAATATGGCTCAGTAAAAGCAAAGCAAATATGACTTTAATCACAAATGGAGTGAAACAACTGCTTAGTGGTCTCTAACAAAGCAGTAAACCAGGTGGTATTAAATGCTGTTAAAAACATCATTAATATGTTTCAATTTTTAACTAACAGGAAATCAAAAAATTGGACACAGTAGCGGAATTACCATGCAATGTTTGATACATATATATTGCATAGTGCTTAAATCAGACCATATATTTATCTCAAGCATTTATTATTTCTGCTATTACTATAATCAAAATAAGAAAGATATACACATGCTTGATTTCACCAATGTACATTTTTTTATTTTTTAAAGGGAATAGGAATAGTACTTTTCTCTTAATTTATAATTATCGAATGGCATTACAGTAAACAGTTTTGAGTATAGGGCCAGGAAGATAGAAAAGTACAATGAGTGCTTACCTGGCAAGTGCAGGGTCCTGAGTTCAATCCCTGGTATGGCAAAAAAAGAATTTTGGGTATAAACATTAGTTTACATTTCTGAGTTTTTATGCCCAAGGTAAATTACTCAAAATATAATGATTAAGTTAATTGGCAAAAATGATTTTTAGCATTTATGCAATGTGTTGCCAATTGCTTTACATAAATATTTTGTATGCTAGTGCCTCACTTCTCAGTGGTACACAGATTCTCAGTTGTCCAGAATTTCTGCTAATTGATTGATTTCCTTATTAATTCATACATTATTTATTGAGAACTTATAGGGGACCACAAGCTAGGCTTTTTTTACATTGTCATGTGGAATTCTTATTGGATTTTTCTTTTACAATCACAATACTCAAATTTTAGTAACACTTGCATCACTAGAACCATAGTAGCTGCAATGCTTTCTTTGTGTATTTTGTTTTTAGCAGTAATGAGGAATTATTATTCTTTGGTGTCCTTTTACTGCTGTTCTCTAATGGTCTTTGTGTTTTGTTCAAAGTTATGATACCTTCTCTAACTTCTCTGAAGATATCAGTGACATGTGCTTCTATTTTTCCCCCTTGATACTTTCTGTAATTGGGAAGCTTTCATATTATTTCCCTTTATACTTTCTGTTCCCCCCAGTGGCTTTCCTTTTGTCTATTTGTTATGATATCAGTCTTTGATAGTAAAGATCTCGCTAATGGCCTAGTTTTCCTTGACTGATGATATTCAAGAATGAGTCATAAGTAATAATAACAAATAACTATATCTGACAATCTATTTCAGGCTCTGTTCTGAGTACTTTACATTCAATCTTTAAAATTATCCCATAAAATACATCCCTAATTATTTACATTTTGTAGATGAGATATGAGAGGTTAATACCTTGCCAGAGGCCTCATATCTGATAAATAGCAGAGCTAGGATTGCGGTCAAGAGAGTTCAGCTCCCTTCCTTGTGCACCTGACCTCCATGTCCCAGGGTCTGTCTACAAATGTTCTGAAGAATGGTTGCAGGTAAGGCTGGTATTTTATGTCTTTCCTCTAGACTTCATCAGATTTGCCATGCACACACCCTGTGTGGCAACCAGGATTGCAAGAAGCTGTGTGGGAAACAAGGCCTCATTTATTCAGCACAAGGAGCCTTTCTTGGTTTGACTTGCTTTATGCTTTCTGCAGACCTGTAGTTTTTTCCTTGCCAGAAAACAAATCTGATTTTTATTTTTTGTGATACTAGTGAAGGAACCCAAAGTCTTTGTATGCAGGTACAACTGAAGTCCTTTTTTATTTTTTTAATTTGAGACAGGGTCATTCTAAGTGTCTAAGTTGCCCAGGTTGGACTTGATATTTGCACCTCAGGCTCCCAGAGTGCTTGGATTATGGGCATGTGATTCTGTGTCCTGTAAGTTTGATCTTTTGAAGAGGGCAGTTGATTGTCTGTGCAGACTAGAGGAGGATATCTGGCAATATAACTACTTCTTTGTTTTTAAAAATAGTTTTATTGAGACACTATCACCCCTTTAAATGTAAAACTCCTTGGCTTATAGTTTATTGACAGAATTGTGTGAACACCATCACAATTTTGATTTTAGAACATTTTTATCTCCCATCCAAAACAGAACCTTGCACCCATCAGCAGTCACTTCCTCATTTCTCCTGGCCCACAGTAGCGCTAGACAACTTCTAAAGTACAATACTTTCTGTCTGCATAGATTTTCCTGTTCCAAACATTCAAAGAAATGGTATCATACAGTATGTGACTTTTTCCAGTTAGTTGTATTCACCTGGGATATTTTCAAGGTTTGTTATGTGTTAGTGTGGATCGATGCTCCATTTCTTGTTTGTGGCAGAATAATATTCTGTCATGTGGATGGGCCACATGCTGTTCAACCATTCATTGGGTGATGAACATGCTGACTATTGCTACTTTTAGACTACGTGAATATGGACCCATGAACATTTCCATATAACTGTCTGGGTGGATACACATTTTCATATTATTTGGAAGCCAAGTGGCTGGGCTTTATGGTAACTCATTGGACAAGCTGCCAGATTATTTTTCAGTGTTTGCAGTGTTTCACATTTATACTTGAAAAGACACTCAGTATTGTTTTTGGTTAACACATTATTAATTATACAATTTCATAGGTTTTTACTGTGACATGTCAATACATGTATTTATTGGGCCTTTTTCCTAATATATAATGCAGCTATATCCATTTCTATTCATGCAAACTTTTGTCCTAATATTTCTTCTCCATTCTTTCCTTCTTTCTAAATGTATGTTTATGACAAAATTGTATTTCAATGAGGTTCCACAATATATTAGAATTAAATGCTTGTGTTCAAACAGACAATTTAAACTCAAAATCTCTTGTGTTTTCTAAAAAATATTGACTTCCCAGAAAGTTCAAGATCTGGGTTTGATTCCTTGTACCAAAATATTTATACAAATCTAAAACATTTTATTAAAAACAACCATTATAATATAGTCTAACTTTATGAGGTGATACACAGCAATCTGTGTTTTCTTATTCTATGCTTTCCTATATTTTTCTCTTCAATATATATGCTTAGCTTTATGTGCATTCCATCTTTATAGGCAGAGAGAGAAGTTGCCCTACTGTTCACTTAATGTTAACAATATTGATTTTTGGATTATGGGGCTTAGAGGGGGAAATTCACTGATTTCTATACCTTTTTTTGTTGCTTGCTTTTTAGAAAAATGATAAGTCTGTGTAAATTTTATGAAATATGCAATACTTATGTAAGAACACACCAAACTTTGATATCATGGAAATTAAATGAATAGGATCACTCAAAGTATGTATGAATAATGTTGTCAAATGAGTAGAAAAGTTGAAGTCAAAGACTTGAAAGTCATAGTTATTTCTCTCAATATAGACTCTACATTCTTGTTTCTTTGACTACTTTAATTTTGATCTCAGAGGGTACCCGGTGCATGCTTTTTATATCCCATGTAACAATCAAAATATAATGAATAACAAGGTTTTTCTTAAGATCTCTGTGAGCATCACACAAATTTCTCTAAGGTTAATGAAAACTATTTATAAAGATAAAACGTGAATTTTCCCTTTCTTAAAGTTGTATAGGCACCACAGGAGGGAGAAAATGTTCTCATCTAAAAATCTTGTTGTGACAAACACCAGTATGAATGCTCATGTCTTGCAATATAATGTTAATAGATAAATGTTAGCTGGAAGGAGGGATTCAACAGTATCCACTCAGGAAACTTTCTGTTCTAAGTATAGGGTAAAATGGAGCTCAACAGGAGAGACAAATGGGAGGGAGCAGGGATACTATATTAAGTTTGAGCTTCACCTCTCAGATTGGACTAGTGTATATGATTACACCTTTCCATTTCTGATTCCTGCACTTAAGGCAAAATAACTTTGTTGCCTACTAGCTGAAAGGTAGATGGTAGGAATTAATTGCCATATGCATATTTATGAAATCCAAATCCAAGTATTCATCACTCTGATCAATAGCAGATATAGTCTTCCTCTTCATTTTGTCTTTCTTTACTTGTGCCTGGATGTGGGCTTTGTCACTATATTTTTTGTCTAATTCTAATTATTCTCTGCTCATTGTGACAGTGAAGAGAGGATGACAGGAAGCAACAGCAACAACTTTATTTGAAATCTTTTAGAAATGCTTATCTTCAGGTTACACTCCAGACCTACTGAATCAAACTCTCTGGAGTGGGGGCCAAGCATGTGCATGTCTGTTAGCTCTCCAGGTGGTAATCAGCATTCTGTATGGTATCATTTGAAGTACCTGGTAGAAATTACTCTCTGAATAGTATTTGGAGACAATTTTCCATGAATTATTCACAGTTTTGTCCATCTTTTGAGCAGGCATGGTGTGGCCTTTGTTCTAGATACTATTTTCTAGGATATGTATTTGGTTCTTTAAAGATATAGATTGAGCCGGGCGTGGTGGCGCATGCTTGTAATCCCAGCATTCGGGAGGCTGAGGCAGGTGGATTGTTGTGAGTTCGAGACCAGCCTGAGCTACAAAGTGAGCTTAAAGCCAGCCTGAACTGCATAGCGAGACCCTGTCTCAAAAAGACC
>PVKA01034103.1:0-23757 GCA_004027165.1 Ctenomys sociabilis | reverse complement strand
GCCATAATGCCAGGCAATTGGACTGGGGAATTTGATGGCCTCATGGAGCAGCTAAGAGTGGCCATCGTGACGGTGAACTCGACAAGGATGGACGCTGGATTAGCAGAGGGCCTGGTTTCATGGTTCTCCATCGCCATGAATCACCTGAAAGAGTGGGCGGGAATGGGAGCTCTGGCTGGCCTGATGGTGCTGATATCCTTGGTTTGCCTGTGGTGCATCTGCCATGTTAGGTTCCTTCAGTGTCGGTACAGCCATGATAGTTCAAGCCTTTGCAGCCATTGAGACTGGACAGTCCCCTGGTGTTTGGCTGGCCACCTTACACAGTGAACATCGTTAAGCACAGGATGTGAGGCAAAGCACTGCACTTGAAACACTCTGTGGTTTGGAGGTTTCATGAAGAGCACGCCTGATTGCATATGGGTTCGATACCTTCCTTCCCATCTCTGTGAAAAAGGGTATCAGAGGGTCTGGCATCCCTCAGTCGGATAACACCTGGGTGAATGTCAGTGTATATCTCCGCTTGCACAACAGAGATCAGGCCTCTGTTCTTGCCTGTTGCTATAAATAAAAAGGGGGAACTGTAGAGAGCTGCGAATAGCTGCACCTGAAACACGGCGCTGGTTTCCGCCTTCCACCCCCCACTGGGTGAGTGCTCTCTGTAGTAAACAACTCCTTATATGGCTAAGGCAAAGACTGTGGCTCCCTTCCGCGTATCTGGACCTATCGGCTGGGCCCACATGTCATTCCAGGGTTGGACGCCTTGTGGTATATAGCTTGGGGCGGGCTTGCCCAGGGAGGAGCGGAGGAGGAGCGGAGGAGAAGGAGGAAAAAAAGAACTACTCAATCCATGGAAGAATAAAGCATTGCAGAGACAACCAGTGGTCGCGTCTTCCTTGCTGGCGAGGATGCGCGCAACACTTAATTTTATGATGCGTTGTCTGCTAAAGGCAAAAACAACATGCACCAGGTGCTTCATAATTTTCCACCTGATAAAAAAGCCCTCTGAAATGAACAGCCTGGAAATTTTCTACAAGATGCCTCCCTCTAACCCCATAAAAACAACTGCCAAATGTATCCACCACTTGCAAACCGCAGCTGCTTATTTTATAATTAAGAGTCAGTATCATAAAAAAGAACAAGAAAATGTGCTGAAACTGGAAAATAAATTAGCCAACCTTAAGTAGTGAGAAAAACATGGTCATTTTTACATCTCAGGGCTTGTCACTACTACTAAAACTAAGGTTTGCTTTACACTAAAATTAATTAAATTTTTTTTTTCTGAATGAAATAGAAGCCTAAGTCAAATGAACAAGTCTCAGCAGAACTGAAACTATTTTGTATAAAAATTTAGAAATAAAATATTTTTGTTTATAAACACAAAAATATTTTCTACTTATAAATCAGCATATAAGACTAACTTTTTCATCTTTGCTGAAATAGTTCAGTTGGAAGAGCGTTAGACTTAAGACTAACATTTTCTCTGTTTCCCATAACGATGTATACGCTTTCTATGATAAAACTCTCATATCAACCCTTACAAATACTTGATGCTAAGTAAATCTTTTACTTGGAAAAGTCTGGTAATTTCATCTTAAAACTTTTTTTTTTGGTGGAACCAGGGATTGAACTCAGGCCCTTCCACTGAGCTATCTCCCCAGCCCCTAAAACTTATTTTTAAAAAAGGTAATTTCTTATTTCTAGAAGTTGTCTTATTTCTATTATGCAGAAAGTCATAATGTTTATCTTGAAGAATTTTAAAAATAGGATCAGTATTTAAGAAACATTGACAACAGCAGTTCACAGGTCCAGGCACAGGTACATCACACAAGGCTGAGTAAGCAGGCACAGGCCAGGAGATGGGGCAGGTTTCCTGACCAAGTGAGTGATGTGATTTCTTTGGTTCTCCTTCCTCCCTGAAAAAATGAGCTAGACTAATCTCTGAAACCTCTTTCAGAACTGAAACTATCCAAATAATTTTACAACTTAAAGTTCAATAATTTATTAGAAACTAATATTGACTATAAGTTTTCAATAATAGATGTGTTGTTTCATAAATGAACCACCAAAATGTGAATCACTTTTTATGAGGAATGAAAGATATATTTCATAATGCTGTACATATGAGTAATATATAGTTTAGAATCTACAAATAGCTTATAGAATTGCTATATGATAGACCCTCATGGCTACTAAGACATTAACAGAAAGGCTACCACAAATTTTAAAGCTCATATATGAGCTTTCTTGGAGGGTATTACCCTCCAAGTAAATGCAGCAAATCCCCAATTTATGAACATCAGAGTTGGGAATTTTAACAGGGATACTGTGTAGGATCCACAGGTGCACTGTATGAGAATCACTCTGTTGGATTATGAACAGATCTGATGAACGTTCTCTTGAGATGGAATTGATTTGTAGGCTGGGGACTTACTGTACTTGCCATGTGAGCTCATCAAAGTCCAAACCTAGGCTGGAGAGATAGCTCAGTGGAATAAGCGCTTGCCTGGCAAGCATAAGGTCCTGAGTTCTATCCCTGGTACCACCAAAAAAAAAAAAAAAAAAAAAAATTGCTCAAAGTCCAAACCTTAGTGCAATTTCTATTAGGTAGCATAAAAACAGTACACCAAATACTCTTTCATGTCAAGAGAACTTCATAGACCACAATTTTCTGACCCTAGTTAGCCAGAATGAGGGAATTAGCTCAAGGTTCAACATTTAATATACCATGCATTTCTGTTGGAGAAGTTTAGAAGTCTGCTTCCCTATAAAATCATAGCAGAAACAAAAAGAGAAAGATATGAAAGTTAAATTATTGACTGCTGTACCATAGGGTACTATACCATAGGGCATAGATTCAAATATTAATTCCATATAACTCACTTGTTGATGGTTCTTCCAAAAGTGACCTGAACAAGAGCAATTAATGTTCTTCTCACCCACTTAAACACTGAAATATAAATTAAGGAAAAAATTATAACATAATAAGCATGACCTTTTCATAGCTATAAAAAGTATAGGATTAGCACTCAATTCAATCTGAGTGCCAACATCAATTAGAGGATAATGATTTCTGCAGAATTTGAGTACAGGTTAGCTAATATCCACTCAAGGAAATTACTCTAAGGTTTTACTTTTTACTAAGCAAGTGATGAGACTAAACCAGAGTTTAGCTTTCAATGTCTAAAGAATAGCTGAGCTAGCAAGTACCAAAATATTTTACTCCCTGTTTCCACACTAGTAACATGGCTGTGTTCAACCAGCTGATCCTGTGATTCCTACTTCAGACTTCCTCCTGGCTTGCTGAACCTAGTTTCCTAACACGTGGCTCTGTAGGAGAAGCATCTGAAGTCAGATACTGACAAATAATTGTGAGACATCAGTGAAGTACAGGTTTTAATTGTTATTTGAGTAAAGTTTGGGCAATATCTTGTATTTTTTTATATTTTATGTGCTTGGGGGAAGAAAGGTGATCTGTGAAAAGCCAGGATGCTGGGCTGGATTAAATTCTACAGTCTGCTCAGCCACCATGTATAGTAGTAGCCAGGCAAAATTCTTCTTCTGAACCTTGGTTTTTTTCATTGGGAAAATGACGATTCATATGTGCCCTTTAGCTTTACTCTGAGGATCTTTGTGTGTGTCAAGGGTCCCACAGATCTAACTTTAATGCTGAGACACATTTTATAGACAGAGAATATGAACATAAGCCAGGGAAGGTAAAAATGCTGTGAAGTTATTTTATGTCTACAAATTGAATATAAACAAAATTTTCATTTATATTTTCATGTTGAGTCCTTGAAACGTCTGGCTCCTACCACATGAGGGAATGAGAAATTTAGTTGGCTAAAAGAGCCAAGAGTTCAGGCTTCCTGTACCCAGCAAGAAAACTTACAGGAAGTACATTCACAACTGCTTTCACACAAAAGCAGACACTTTAAGTAAAGATCAACAATCAACAGAGACCCAGTACTAGACTCAAACATTCAAATATCATCTCTAATTTTTTAAAATAAAATGTCCAGTTACAGTAGTTAAAAGCCAAGTCTTGGATTCATAATCATGTCTCAAAACTGCTTTAAACATTTTGGTGGAAATTGCTAGAATGCTGCCAAGTAGGTAGACTTGCTCATTTCAGACTGGCATTCCTATGCAAATGAGCATGTCCACATGGATCAGGTATGACAACTTCACTCTGCTTTCCTAGGGCAGAAAGGAGGCAACTCATACCCAGGAAGTCTGAGGACAAGCACAACTCTGACACAAATGCCTGACCACTGGGTATCTATAAAAAAGGCTGCATAAGTAGTTCCTTTATATATATTGACCTACAGCAGGAAACCAAGCTGATTTTGCTACAAATTCTGTCCCATCACTAATAGTCCCTTAGTCCAGCCCCAATCCACTCACTCAATAAAACATGCACAGGACTCCTCTCAATGCCTCATTTGTAAAAAGTCAGAGAAACAGCTGCAGCAGCACGAGGATTGTGATGGCAAATATATCACATCTTGTTATAAAGGATGTTCTATTTATTCTCCTCTGAAATGTCACTAGCAAAACCAAATGTTTCTGAGCAGCACGTGACAGAGGTTGTGCATCTCGCAAAGACGATATTTTGAGCTGAGTGTGGTGGCCCATGCCTATAATCTGAATATGTGGGGCTGAAACAGGAAGATCACCACAAGTTCAAGGCTAATCTGGGCTACATACAGTAAGTCCAATGCTGGCCTAGAATGCCTTACAAAACAATCTCTCCAAAATTAAAAAAAAAAAAACCATTTGAGCCCTCTGTAGCTGTGACTGACTCTGACACATCCATTACATCCCACTATCCTTATATCTATTCAAAGCAAACACACCAACAAAAGCTAAAAACCAGGTGTCTTTGTCCTTATTTCCAAAGTACAAAATTGTGAGAATTTAGGACTTCATTGGCCAGATTTCACTGAAGAACAACCAGACTTCGGGTAGAATACTGTTTTTTTTCTCTCTCCACTGAGGTAAGTTAAGCAGCAGCGTATATCTTAAATGTCTAAAGGCTACGGATTTTCTATCTGAAAGAAATTTTAGTATTTGAGCGATTTTCCAACACATGGGTATGTTTTAAATTTAACTATCCCCAACTAAAATGTATCTCAGTTCTAGCTTTTGTTACTGAAAGCATGCTAAAATGAACTTTCTTATCTATACACTTTGGCTCTTTTACTATAAAGTCACTAAAAGCGGAATGAATATGTGTGTGTGTATATGTATGTAAAACACTATATATATATGTATATATAATAGTGAAGGGGACAATAAAGGAAAGTTACTTGTGTAGCTCTTTGGAAAAAGCAATATTTGGGTCCCGATTTTGCTTCTGTTTCTTCTGTGTCCATCTCCTTCAGGAATTATGAAGCGAGAGTTCTTGGCCCACTATGGGGAGCATCCTCTGCTATGGAAACTGTCCTGCACACTGTGGGATATTCAACTGCCAGTAGCATTCTCATCTGCAAATTCTAACAACCAAATGGTCTCCAGATGTCACCAAATCTTCCCTCCTCCCCTCCATTAAGAAACACTGTTCTAAACAAAAATGGTAGAAAAATAACGCTGAAACTTCCCTGCTTCCCTAACCACAATACTAAACTAGCATCAAGATCATACCTTGAACAATAGGGTTTTTCCCCTGCTAAGCAAAGTAATTTCTGTATAACTTTTGGCTATTAGGAATGAATGCTGAGCCACATGAAAAGAAATCCAAAGCATTCTATCCTCCTCTGTTGAAAGGAATACACTGTACAGAAATGTGTACAGTGATACTATGTGTCTCAAGGCTATGCTGTTAGTACTTAACATTGTATGTGTTGGCCATTAAAATAACTGCCTAAGGGCTGGCCAGATAGCTCAGCAGATTAAAATGCTTGCGTAAGCAGATGCAGGGACCAGGGTTTGATCCCTGGCATGCTATGCTAGCCCCAGCCCTGGGGCACGCTGAAATTGTGAATGAGCCTCTGAGTGGTGGCGTACGCCTGTAATCCCAGCACTTGGGAGGCTGCAAACAGAGGGATCATTATGACTCTGATCTGTGTAGTGAGACCCTGTACTAAATACATAAAAAAATTTTTTTAAAAAACTGTTTAATGAACCAATACATGAATATAAATACATTATCTAATGCAGTTCAGGAATATAGAGACATTGTTTAATTCCCACAACCAGAAAATACTAAATAATAAAAAGAGGCTTACTTCCTCGAAGCTCAAAAATCTCCCCAATCAACATGAAACATGGTTCAGCCAAGGCATCTTTCCTCCCATCCACATCATCACCATAATCTGACAGGTCACTGTCCTCTTCTGGCTCTTCCTGGGGAGACAATAAAGTCACAGGAAGCAGGTCACTTATCCAAGAAAACTGCAGATGTGTTTTCCTTCTTTGAGTGTAAATTTCAAATGATTTGCTCATAATTCAGTCTTAGCTTTATCCTTCTACCCTTATACAGAAATCTATCCACTTCATATACAGAGGACAAAATGTACTAAACCTTGGAAAAGCTTAATTCTAAAATTTTATTCAAGGTCTAAAGCTAATTTTAAAAAATCTCCATTTCTGTATTAATAAAAACTGGAATAAAATGCTTTTCTTCTTTTTTTTTTTTTTTTTTTGGCAGAACCGGGGATTTGCCAGCAAAGCACTTATTCTACTGAGCCATCTCCCCAGCCCCTAAAATATTTTTCTTAAAACTGTAAAATATTTGGTGAGTTTTAAAAGTAAAATTTAAGATTTTTAAATTTGCTGCCTTAAAAAATGAACATTGCAGTCTAGTTATATTTAAAGCTCTAGCCGGGCGTGGTGGCGCATGCCTGTAATCCCAGCACTTGGGAGGCTGAGGCAGGAGGATTGTTGTGAGTTCGAGACCAGCCTGAGCTACAAAGTGAGCTCAAGGCCAGCCTGAACTGCATAGGAAGACCCTGTCTCAAAAAGACAAAAAAAAATAAAAATAAAAAAATAAAATAAAATAAAGCTCTACATTGAAGTGCATGCTTTTAGTTTATACTTCAACTGGTCTCATTTCCTGATCTGCAAGTCTGCAAGTTTCAGTTCAAAATTTCTTATATGGCAGGCAGCAGCAGGTTAGTCCAAATGAGTGCAATGCATACCCAGAGGACAAACTTTTAGCAGTTGACAGGAACCTAGATGATGCAGACACTGCTGGTAAGGTGAGAAGTGCTGCTGTCAATGAGGTCCAAACATTAGGCAGAACGACAACTGAGGAAGTTCATTTTAATGTTTGCACAGAAAATGATGCTGGTGTAGCTGTAGGCTAATGACAGGACTTGGGGTGACAAAATGTGCATACAGGAGAGGACTGGAGAGAATTCCCAGAGATAAGAGTTCCTCAAAACTTTATAGCTTCACAAATATTTCCAACAGTAGCAAATGCTTCAAAGAGGGTGAAGAAGATCAATCAGCTCAAAGAGGAAACCACTGATACTTTCATAAGATAATTTCACAGTAATGAGCTATATATGGATCCCATGAGCCTACAGCATAAAAGAGGATAACAGTAAGGATGTAAGGTCTCAGACATAGCAGAGAGGAGAAAGGAGGGAAGCAGGCACACATCCAGATCTGAACAGAGGTAGGGGATGTGCTACAGGAGACACACTTTCTCTCTGGGCTCAGAATGCAGTAAAGCAACATGCTCCTCTTCACGGTCAAATTCATTAAGTTAGTTCTGGTAAGGAAACTATGCTATTTTGGAGCTAAATTTTGGAAAGGGTTGTGTGCAATATGCTAGAAAGCCAAACAAGGGGCTTTAGTGGCCTATATAAGACCCCAGCACAGTGGTCAAAGACATGAGCTAAAAAATGTCTATAGCCTTGCCAGAAATGATTGTATACAACTATAATCCTAGCACTCCAGAGACTGAGGCAGGAAAACTGTTGCAAGCTCAGTGCCAGCATGGGCTACATAGTGAGTTGAAAGCCAGCTTGGACTATATAGAGCAAGACCCTGTGTTATAGTTTGTATCTTTATGTCCCCCTCCCCAAACCTCCTGCAGTCATAGGTGGGAGTTTCAATCAAAGGTAGCTGGTTAGGGTGTGTGACTGTGGATTAAGGGGGTGGATACTATAAGCGATACTATAAGCCCCACCTGGGGTGGTGCTATCAATTAATAGGCTTAAAGCCTGAATGGAATATAAAGGGAGAGAGGGAAAGGCAGACCTGCTGCTGCTTCTGCTGTTGCTTGCTACCTTCTGCCTGCCTTGCCATACCATGGACTGTTTCTCCTCTGTGATGCTCCTCTGTTACTACCTTGCTGTTGGGTCAGCTGACTGTGAAGTGAAACAAACTGTGAGCTAAATAAACATTTGTTCCATTAACTCTGGGTGTCAGGTATTTAATCTTAGCAATAAGAAAAGCACAGCCTATTCTCCTGAGCCTTCAATGTTGTTCCAGCACCTACACAACATGGTCCTCACTCCTCTTTCCCACCCTCAGGTCAGATGCTTGCAGAACATTCCATCCACATGTCATTTACCCACCTTATTATTAATTCTGTATCTGAAGTTTTCCAAATGACTTACAGAGGAGAACAAGCAGATGCCACCCAGAATGTGATAGCACTAACTGACTTGCACTAGTAACACACTTGTAACAAACACCTGTTACTTTACACAGTCTTCAAAAAGATCCCTGTTTACACATGTTATAAAAGTGGTACAACCTTTGGCCCACTTACCTCCTGGTGAGAGAAAAAGTCACGAGGAAGTTTTTCAAAAAATGAAGACAATGAAAAAGTGTTTTTTTTCCCCTGCACATCAACAACCTTGAGGTAGTCAGGAGAAGGGCTCAAAAAGGCATAAAGTGCTTCACTCTGACAGAGTCTTTCATCTGAAAGTAGATTCTGTAGAACAAAGAGGATTAATTACTCCTATGAGCTGCTGGGACCTACCACATGCAGGGCAAACAAAATAAAACTGGATATGTGTCATGGATTTGCTTTCATCATAACAAAACCTCCTTTTCTTCTTTCTGAAATAAACTATAAAAAATGCATAGTGAAAGATACTAATAGTTAATAGTCCTTTCCATGGTCACTGGCAGCACAGTGCTGGTGGGAGATCCTGAAGTCACTCACTTTGTACTTCTTATTCAGCAAAAAACTCTTACTTTTAATACAATTCACAGATTTAAAACAACTGTCACTTACTAAACACCATTTCATACATAACGGAAACAGGACTGAGTATCTGCCAGGCAACACTTCTATTTCACTGCATCCTACAACCTTCCAAATAGAATTTGTTTACACAATTATATAGCTATTTTTTATTGGCCCTTAAACTGAAAATTTCGTAAACTTCTATAAATACATATCTGGCCAAGGAGAGAAGAAAGCAGAATATAAATCAAGTTTGTTTAAACATAAGCAACTGCTATGATAAGAAAGCAAGACTACCATTGTAATGTCAAGAATGTGCTTAATATTACAAGATATAGGGCACAGCAAGGAACAATCCAGTAGAAACTATCACATATTTATGATGTGTGCCCCATAGAGTAGATGGAATACTATGCTTCTGACAAAAGAAAGTGGAATGGTAACAGAGGTTAAGTTCTAGTCTCAGAGGAGTTGTTCCATGAAGTTGACATCTTATTTTCTTAGCAAGTAACCTGAAAAATTCTTTGTCTAGCTGTAATAAGCACTTCTCCCATCCAACTACTAACCAGGCCCAGCCCTGCTTAGCTTCTGAGATCAGATGAGATCAGGTACACTCAGGGTGGTATGGCCATAGACTAGTAAGCACTTGTGAAATGGTTCGACACTGCCGAACTGAGGGTGAGGAGTTTGAGGAGCACTATCAGCATCCCCGTGATTGCCAGCTTCATGTATGCTGCAGAAGACAGACACACACACACACACACACACACACACACACACACCAACAGACATAGGGGCAGAGATTAAGAAGTGGCAGTGACACTGCTGCTTTTTCTATTCCCTGCAGCAAGTACATCGGCTTTTATTCATTTTTTCCAGATTATTAAATATACACAAGAGTTAGGAGGACTGATATGTTCTTCTCATCTTCACTTCCTTTAGCTAATGTATCCTCCAAAATTGCTTTAGAAAATAGTACACTATAATAATGGTAAGTCTCAACATAATATAACCACTAAAAACAAGGAAAAAAAAAAACAGAACTAGGTCATTTCACTGTTAAATTCTACCAACTATTTAAAAAAATTAACATCAGTTATTCTCAAAATATTCTGGAAAGTTGAAAAACAAAATTCTTTTTTTAAAAAATATATTTGGTTGTTGCAGGGTCTCGCTACACAGCTTGGACTCATGGTGATCCTTCTGCTTTCAGCCTCCAATTGATACCCTGCGGGCAGGGTGTGTGGTGCAGGAGATGAAGGCTGTCCTTGTGCTTGCTGAGCTATCTCGCCAGCCCCAAAAAACATAATTTTGTAACACATTTTGTAAGAAGAGCAGTACTCTGATAGCAAATGCAGAAAATAGCATAAAATGAAAATTATAGGCCAATATTCCCAATTAATATAGACACGTTCTCAATATCCTAGGAAATTAAATTCAACAACACATGAAATTATTGTATAAAATGAACAAGTGGGATTTATCCCAGGATGCAAGGACAATTTGACATACAAATCAATAAGGACAGTATATCACCTCAACAGTAAAAAAAGAAAAAAAGTCTGAAAATCTCATCAGCTCAGGAAAAAGCATTTCATAACATTTACTGTTCCATTATTGCTTTAAAAAAAAAAAAAAAACCTCAACAAATTAGGTGAAAACACACCACAACACAAAAGGCCATACATCAACAATCCAGAGCTGGTGTCATATTTAACATGAAAAAATTGAAAGCTTTTTCTCTAAGTTCTGAAAATGAATGTGTACTTTCTCCCCTCTAAGTGAGCAGAGCCAGACCAATTAGGTAAGCAAAACAAATGACAGGGACCTAACTGGAAAGAAACCTAACTCTGTTTGAAGATGACATAATCTAATATGAAGAAAAGAAGATTTCACCAAAACAACATTAAACTGATGAATGAATTCAGTAAATTTTCATACTACAAGAATATACAAAACCCAGCAGCATTTCTATACACCAATGAATAGGTTGAAAAAGAAATCAAGAAAGTAATACAATATAGTAGCTACAAAAATAATATACCATCCAATAAATTTTTAAGAAGGTAAAAAAATCCCAAAAGCAAAACTATAAAAAACTGGTAAAAGAAAACAAAGGACAAAAAAACAACCAACAAAAAAGATAGCCCACATTCATCACACAAAGAATGGCACTAAACTGTCCCAACTGCTTAAAATTAGATGTATGGATTCAATGTAATCCATATCATAATACCAATGATATTCTTTACCAAAAGTTTTTGAAAATCTAAAATTTTCATAGAACCACAGAATATGCCAAAGAGACAAAGAAATTCTGAGCAAAAATCTCCAAAGCATGATACATGACTTCCAAACATACTGTAAAACAATGGTAACCAAAACAGCACATGCTAGCATTAAAGCAGACACACAGATCAAAGGACTAGAAATTAGAACCTAGAAGTAAATCTATAAATTTAGAGCCAATAGATTTTAATAAAAGTACTAAAGCCACCTATTAGATGGTCTTTTGAATAAACTGCTGAGAAAACTATCCATATATAGAAGAATGAAACTAGATCTCCATGTTTCTGGATCAAAGACAAACCTAAGAACCAAAACCATAAACCTATTAAATGAGAATGTGTGGGAATGCTTTGGAACATAGGTTTTAGCAAATGTTTATGAATATAAATCCCATAGAAAGGGAGGAAATCTCTGTAGCTCACAGTTGACAATTTGTATCCAAGACACATACAGAATGTCTATAAAGCAAAATAGAAAGACAGCCAACAAAGGACAACTTTCCAATGACCAATAACAAATAGAATGGTACTCTATTTTAACGGTGATTAAGGAAGTACAAGTCAAAACTACAGTAGAGAGGCTGAGAGTGCAATTCAGTGGTACATGGAGTGGTTAGTATGTGTGAGATCCTGGTTCAATCTCTAGCACAGCAATATATAAATTAAGTAAAAGAAATCTATAATGAAATATCAACACAATAGCTGAGAATAAAAAGGCAGAAAATAAGTGTTGGTGAGGATATGGAGCAATGCAAATTCCTACAACTGTGAGGCAGAATGCAATAACTGCTGCAAGAATGATAAAAACTGAAAAATTATAATCTGCTTATTTACCAAAAAGAAGCAGTTTAGGGGGGCATTCTTTGTAAAATCCTCAAAGTAGAAACTAGGCAAATACCTACTAACAACAGTTTTGAGACCTGTAGTGTGTTCACGGCATGATAAACCTATAGAGCAACAAAAATCATCTTTAATTAAAACACTAATCTTATGTTCACTAATCTCATGAACATAATGATGAATGAAACAAGAGACAAATGGGTTTTCACTGAGTATTTCCATTTATATGGAGTTCAAAAGTGGTGGCATGTGTTGTTAAAAATCAGCACAGTGGTTATCTTTTGCAGGGAACACTGAAGAGAGGAATGCCAGGGGGCATGGCAACAGGTTTGGCATAGAATGTGAAATAAATGGCAAAGTAGCAAGTTCTTGGGATAATTATTATCTACCTTAAATAACAAAGTTATCCGCTCACTTGCAAAGTTCTGTATTTGCTTACCTGTAAAAATTTATTTAATTGATTCTTTGACTTTTCCATAAACTTGTGATCTATAGATTTGAAAGGTAGCTTGCTAAGAGAAGGCAGCTGGACTTTTTTTAAAGAAGGGACACACTGTGGAGGGAGAAATTAAATGTTAGTGTTTTAATGTTACATTTTAATTTTTCAAAATATTTAGAAGATTAGAACAAAGTATCTTTATCCTGTACATGTCCCTCTTAGATTCAAGAAGTTGAAAATCTATCCATTATAACAAGCTGAAAGAATCTGGAGAAGATATTAGGTGAATAAAAAGAAAAGGTCTCCCCCAAGTCTACAGATACCTAGAAACTGGACAATCATGAACCTGACAATATAAATTTGTAAAAAGAAGGGCCGGCGGTATAGCTCAGCGGACTAAGCGCTTGCTTAGGTAAGCGTAGGGACCAGGGTTCGATCCCTGCTTCCGCTTGCCACGCCGGCCCCGCCTTCGGGTGCGCTGAGCCGGCGATTGGAGTCCGGGCGTGGTGGCGCGCACCTGTAATCCCAGCACTAGGGAGGCAGAAAGCAGGAGGATCACTGTGAATGTGGGCTGCATATGAGACCCTGTGGACCAAAAAAAAAAAAAAAAAAAGAAAAAAGAAAAACCAAAAAAAATAAATTTGTAAAAAGAGACCCAGTAACTTGTATGTCTGGAAACATGGTTCACCATATTATTCCTAACATCACTGCATACCCTGGATTCTATTACTGCATTTTAGTGGCAAATTGTGTAATGTAAACATTTTAAAAGTAATGAAATATACAAATAAATAATAATATTTTGATTTTTGTGAATTAAGTCCTACACTGCATCAGATACTCTGCTAAAAGTGTGGCAGGTGTTATTTTATCCTTACACCAGCTCTATGAAATTTTAGAGAAATAAAACAGGCAATGATAGACGGAAAGATTAAAACTACAAGGGCCTGAAAGGTTACTTCCTTGTCATACTTCCTGCCAATAAGAAGGGTTTGCACAGGAAAATTCACACAATTGGGAAACAACAAGGGCAGAAGAAGAGCTAGTGAGGACAGATGACACTGGATGGACAAAATGGTAGACAGGAAATTTTAAACAGTTTGCTTTCTCTAACACTTCAGTACAATTATGTCTTATTTTTTTAAGTATATTTTATTTTCCAACTGCATTTTATTTCATCACTAAATTATTTTTCCTACTTCCGTTTTTAACAGTTGGGTTGATCCTAAGCTTTATTTTGACAAACGTTTGTCCCAGGGCAAACTGTGCATTTTTCTGCGGTGTCCATTTTAACTCAATAATTTTGGGAAGAATTTATTCTTACATTGAGAAAAGTATTTTGCTTTCCACATGCTGGAGTAACTATATGTATAGTTTTGGGGTTTTTCTGTATTTTGTGCAGGGTCTCACTATGCAGCTCTAACTCTCCGCCTGTTTTTAGCCTCCCCATTACTAGGATTATAGGCTTGTGCCACCACACCAGTTGCCAGCTCAATACAACTGGGGGATGGGGCAGGGCTGGAGCAGCACGTGGTGCCAGGGATAGAACGCCAACCCCCGTGCTTGCCTAAGCAGGAGCTTAGTACACTGAGCTATCTCGCGGGCCAACTATAGTTAATTTTGAAAATGTAGTATGCAGGAAATCCTCTCTGGTCCCCCTTCTGTCCCTCTCTCAAGTAGGAGCTTTCCTTTTTTTCCTTTTTGTATTTTAGGGAAGGGTCTACAGGGTGTTCAGGATCTCACTACTAGACTGGACTCGGTGATCTGCCTGTGAGCTGGGATTACAGGCGTGTACCACCATGTCCAGTCTCAATCAGTCTCAACTGCCATCTCAGTGCACCCAGGAATTGAACACCTGGCCCCTGTGTCTGCTTGCAGGCATCAGGCAGGAACTTTCTTTCCCCCAATAAATACATTCTTTTTTTTGTTTTTGCAGAACTGTGGATTAAACTCAGGACCTTCACTGAGTTATTTCCCCAGCTCCAATAAATATATTCTGCCACTGAAAAAGAAAAAAATACGTAGGATGTATGATGGTCTATTTTGGCTTTCACTCTCCAAAAAGCAGTTGAAGGTAAGAGAATTCATAATTTTTTAATGATTAAAAAGTGCTAAAAATATAAATATTTTGTAGAAGTTAAATAAGACAAATTTCATTTTCAAAACGATGTCTCAGAGGTTATCATACAATTTTCTCAGTACCAGTTTATTCACAACAAGACAAAAATGGGTCAAAATTAAAATAGAAATGATTAAAGAACTTTTCATTGCTTGGGTAAAGGCAATTACTTCTGGTGTAAGAAGACTTAGAATTGTTCAGTGTAGTGGCATATGCCTGGGATTCCAGCACTCAGATGGGTCATCATGAGTTTGAGGTTAGCCTGGGCTTCTTAGTGAGTTCAAAGATGGCCTGAACTACATAATGAGACCCCATCTTACCCCAAAAAAGAGAAAAAAAAACTGACCTATATTAGTGGCTTTCAAACTTTTACTGAAATTTAAAGCAAGAAATTCATGATATGCTATAAACCATAATCTATCTGTGTTTATCCATATGCATATATTAAATAAAAAGCAAGCAATGTTCATTATTACTACTAATAAAGCCAAAAGCTACATTGATGTTTTTTTCTATGCCACACTCTTCTAAATGCTTTATTTATACTTATTCTCTTACTTTCCAGAAGCTTTTGAGGTAGGCCAGGAGGAACTAGCAATATCTGTATTTCATTGATGAGGAAAAAGACACAAAAAGATGGAATGATAAATCCCAGGTCACAAAGTTAGAAAATGGTAGAGTTGGGACTTAAAGTCATTCTCTGGAGGATGTGCTTTCACCTGCTTTGCTTTGGGCCTCCTCTGGCATCTGTGATGACCTCCTGCATCTTCTATTCTCTTTTTATTGCTGCAACTCAAAATGGATTTCACTGTTCATTGCAGAGTCACAACTGGCAGCTTCAGAACTGCTGGCCCTAGATGGCTGTGAGCCTCTTTGGTCACTGGGGTTCTATAGCAATTGTCTATCCTGAAGGATTTAGCTAGATCAGGTGGTTTGATCTATGAGTGATTTACAAATGGCAGGCTCAAAATCCCACTGTGCCAGTATTAACAGAAAAGAGAAAGATTAATCAGTTCCCATGTGTGTTAGAAGGATTTTTTTTTTTTCTTTTTTGTGGGGGCTGGCTCTGAAGGCCTTAAGGGCAGGTCTGTTAAGGCATGTGATCTGGGGATTGAACCACAGCATCCTGAGCCAGACTGCTTTGTTTAAGCAGGCACTTAAAAACTGAGCTAATGGGCAGGTCCTCTCCCTGATGTATTAAACCTGAAATAAGCTCTGAATGTTTTCTACTCCACAATCCTACATACTCCATAGTTCTACAATCCTGTGTTCATGAGTATTCATACCTCACTAAGTTTTCGATGTAAATTCTGAAACTCACTGAGCCTTCTTGGGACAGTCCAGTTCTTAGTTTCAATTCCTCCAACTTCTTGTAGGCTGACCATTACAAAATAACAAGGCATTTGCTCACCATTCTCTTCTGTAACCTGGAAAAAGAAATCAAAATCAGTGAAAACAGAAAGCAAAAGCATCATGAATAGATAGCATAGGAGATTTTTAAATGTCCTCCAAGACTGTGCCTTGCTGGTGTGTTCTGTATGGTATTCTACACAATTCTCCAGACTATGGATAAAATAGATTTTATTCTGGCAATCAGGCTATATAACACGGCATAGTAGACCATGCATAATCCCATGTAGGAATTGGAAATATTGGAAAAGATTGGAAGCCCAGCCAAGAAACCAGCAAGAAAACAAAGACCTCATACTTACAATCTGAAAGGACTGCATTCTTCCAATAACCTAAATAAGCTTAGAAGTGTTTTTCTCCCCAAAAGACAAGAACTCTGTCTGGTCAATATCTGATACTCAGTCACACTATGTTGCATTTCTTTTTCTTTCTCTTTTCCTTTATTTTTGAGACAAGGCACCATTTTGTAGTTTAGGCTGGTTTTGAATTCACTATGTAGCCCAGGGTGGGCTCAAACTCATAGTGATCCTCTTGCCTTAGCATTTCAAGTGCTGGCATTACAGACATGCACCATTATGCCTGGCCTGTGCTGAAATTCTGACATGTAAAAGTGTGAGCTAATAAATGAATGCCTTAGAAAAAAGTTACACAGCAAAAAGAAATGCATATAGGTATATTTAACCTGTTTCCATGAAAAAACAAATTTACGGCAGCAAATAAGTAACAGAGATAGGAGAATTCCTCTCAGAAAGGCTGAAGGCCTCATCAGTTTAAGTTCAAGATTTAATAAACCATGATTTTAGTTCTCATTAAACTTTCCACTGAAAGACATAATTTCCTTTACCTTTCAACTTAGACAATTCCCACACATGAATGCACGTGCATACACATACACACACACACACACACACACACACACACACACACACACACAACCTACCCCTTGGGTAATTTAGGTTACTTTTAAGCCAAGTGGAACAAAATAAGCAGAAAATATACAGAATCTGAGTTTGAGTTAGTGCTATAAATTGATTCAGAGAGAAGATAAGAAAGACATGAGAAGGACATGCAAAGTTTACTGACATTCTGCATACCCCAAGAGGCTGACTACTCCACTGTATGATGAGGAAGTAGAGCTACAGACTGCTAACCAAATCTCCTAGGACCACACATCTACATGGGTGAGCAAGGACCCAGAACTAAAGAACTAAAGAATCTGACTTGATATAAATGCATCTTCCACACATTCCTGTATGGGACTACATTGTGAGTGCTGGCAGTAAGGTACCCTTCTTTTTTCCATATCTAATGTTTTCAGTGATCAATGTAACCGTAGCACACTCCTAAGAAATGACTTATTATCAGGGCAAAGCATCTTGTGAGGGCTTCTACTACTTCCCTTCACATCTATCTGTCTTGGAAGATGATGGTAATGTGCTATGTAATGTCAGAAATGCCTTTAAGTAAAACGGAAAGACAGAATTTTTGTCTTATAAAGTTCAACTTTTCAAACAATGGGGAAAAAGTGAGGCCTACCTCTCCACTGGTAATGGAGGCTTTCCACATGCCCAGATTCTCACACCACCAGTCTGTTCTTGCCATGTGTAGCTGAAGGTCTGTGCGTTCCTTCTCTATTGAGAGTATTTCATCTTTCAACTTGGATACAATCTGTCACAAGGAAAACACCCTAAGAGTTATGAAAATACTTAAAAAGCTTTGTAATTCAACAAATTAGCAGTATTCAAAGCCAACACCCAAAACCAGTTGTTTCTCTATACAGTAACAATGAAAAATTCAAAAAAAGGAGAAAACTATATTTACAATGACATTCAAAAGTACTTAGGAATTAACCAAAGAAGTGAAAGATTTCTACAATAAAAGCTAAAAAAAAACTGCTAAGAAACTAAAGATGACAAATATCTATAAAGACAGCCTAAGTTTATAAACTACAAGATTTAATATTGTTAAGGTGGCAATATTATTCAAAGCCATTACAGATTCAATTCTATCCCTATCATAATTCAATGACACTTCTATATGAAGAGAAATATCCATTCTGAAATTCATATGGAATCAAAGGATTCCATGTGGTCAAAATAATTTTTTAAAAAAGTTGTAGGACTCATAATTCTTGTCCTCAAAAATTAATTATAAAATGACAGTAATCAAAACACTGCAGAAGAGGCATAAAGGCCAATGGAACAGAATAGAAGCTAAAAAAGAAAACGCCTTTGTACGGTCAAATAATCTTCAAAAATGTTAAGACTAGGGTATGAGAAAAACACAGTCTTTGCAATAAATGGCACTCAAAAACTGGCTATGCACATGCAAACAAATTAAAATGAACCCTTGCCACAGCAACAATTAACTCAAGATGGACCAAAGACTTAAAATTTAAGACCTATAAAAATTCTCTCTTAGAAGGAAATGGGAAGAAAGTTTCATGATATTAGTTTCAATTTTTATTAATTTTACTGAGAAACAAATAGCAATGAAACAGTTTTGAAACAGGGTAGTAGCACAGTTTCAATAATTAATACATTGCATATTGTTGTCTTTGTAGTAATTCATAGTAAAAGATGCAGACATGATATCCTGTCCAAACACTATTAGTACAAATCTTTCTTCTTACTGAATTAAGAGAAAGTAACTGTCTTTCTATCCTATTTTGTACATACAGATATAAAATGGTCCTTCATTTATATCCCCCCTTTTTGTTTAGTTTGTCAGAGACGGGTATTCCATTGCCATTTAAATATTGTAGGTGCGTGAATTCAGCAAAATAATCCTATATAGTCCAGTAGTCCATAGTAGTAAGGGGCTATCCATAGTATTGGCACTGTCAAGAGTCGTTGACTTGAACCTTTTAAAGCTCAGCATATTAATAATGGCTTTGATGGAAAATACCTGTTCCATGTTATGTCTAAGATATTTGATACTCAGACAGATAGTGAGGTTATGCCCAACTGCCTATGTTATAGGGTAATAATAACATTAAGCTTCTCTTCTGGAGGGTTAACAACTTAAGTTTGCAGACCAAAAAATTAGAGAAAAAGAAGCGCTACAAGGATAGCCAATATTTTGGCCCCAGACATTCAAGGTTGGTGAGGACTCAGGACATAAGAGAACCTGTATTGTACATCCTGTAACTCAGTGTTCCGAATTTTCTTATCAAGATTATGGGGTCACAGGAGAAAGTGATTGACAATAATGCACCTGAGGAGTGTCACTTAGAGAGAAAACATTCATTCTCTCAGGCTTTCACTGAGAGCAAATTGGTCAAGCAATGGCTGTGACTCATCTACATGACTGACACTGATGAAGATACAAAAGTTACATTTCTTTTACATAGGTCTTGCTTTATCTTGGTCTTAACCATCCAGTAGAAAAGTATAAAAATGAATATAATAATTTTTTGAGAAGGATTTTTTTTTTTTGCTGGCTCAGGCTGCCTTAAGGACGGGTCTGGTAAGCCATGTGGAGCTGACGATTGAACCATGGTATCCTGGGCCTGACTGTGTTTGCATAAGGAGGCACTTAAACAGCTGAGCTAACTGGTAGGCCCCCTTGACTATAATAATTTTTTGGCTACGACGTGAAAACACAACCAACAAAATAAAGCAAAATGCAGCAAGCTGAACTTTATCAAAATTAAAAACTGTATGCACAAAGAATACTGTCAATACAATTAAAAACAAAACCACAGAAAAGGAGAAATATTTGCAAACAATATACTGATGAAAGTTTTAATATCCACAGTATATAGAAATGCTCAAAACTCAACAAAAAAAAAACAACTAAGGACTTGAGTATACATTTCTCAAATGTACATAAATGACTTAATAAACACATGAAAATGTTCACTAACCAGTACAAAAATGTAAACCAAAACCACAAGACTTTAAGAGGAGGACAGAGGACAGAAGCAAAAGGAGAAGGAAGAGTCAAATAACAAGTGTTGGTGAGGATGAGAGACACTAACTGGAATCTTTAGGAATTCTAAAGTGGTGCAGCTGCTGTAGAAAACAATATGGCAGTTTCTCAAGAAGATTAAAACAGAATTACCATATGACCCAATAACCACTTCTGTCTATATACCTAAAGAAACTAGATTCAGGATCCCCGAGAGATATTTGTGTATCTGTGTTGACAGCAGCATTCTTCACCATAACCAAATGGTGAAGCAATCTAAGTGTCCATTGAGTGACGAATGGTTAAACAAAAAGCACGTACGTGTAATAAGAAATTATTCAGCTCTAAAAAAATGATAAAATTGTGATATGTGCTACAACACAGAACAACTGTGAATGCAATATATCACGTAAAGTAAGCCAGTGATAAAGGACAAATACTGCAGGATTTCAGTCATATGAGGTACTGAGCATAGTCAATTTCATACAGAGAACAAACAGAACGGTGGCTGGGTGTGATGGTGCTCAGCTCTAATCTCAGAGCTTCAGAGGGAGGACTGCCATGACTTCAAGGTCAGCCTAAACTATAAAGTAAGATCCTATTCCACCAAAACTAAACAAAACAAAAACAAAAGCAAAATAAAGGTTGTGGAGAGGAGAGGGAGTGAGAAATGGGGACTACTATTTAATGGGTACAGTTTCAATTATGATGGAAATAATTCTGGAGATAGATGGTGATGATGGTTGTAAAACAATATAGATATTCTCAATGCCACTGACATATACACTTAAAGTGGTTTAAATGGCAAATATATATATATATATATATATATATATATATATATATATATATATAATACACATAGACACACACACACATACATATATACACATATGTATATCCAAATTTATATTATATTTACATATAAAGTTAAAAAATAAACATTTAAAAAAATGCTATGCTCACTCTCTCCTTGGCTTTGTTATGAGAAAACTCATAGGGTTTGTTAAGGTTTGCATACAGGTGTTCCCCCCAAAGATACCATGAAAAGTTGCTTTCTGCTATGTGCTGCTCTGTCTTGGACCCAGTTGAATATGGACTAAAATCTGCAGTAACTGTGAGCTAAATAAGCCTTTTCTTCCTTCAAATTGAGTGTCAGGTATTTGTCCCAGCTACAAGAGTAAGACAGGGTCATACACCTATAATTTGAGGACAGCAGTTTCACCCCAAATCTCCTGAATGTAGTAAGAGTCTAGCAGGCTGCTCCTTGCTCAGAAGGCTTACAGAAAGCACCCCTTGTCTGTACTATTGTCTTACATTTTATTAAGTCTATTTGACCTTCATGTATATTTTAATCTGTTGTCTGGAGACTGTCATACTTGTTTCCCTGATTCTCCTCAGTGAAAAGCACAGCAACATATATTTTACTCATTTTTTCTTTTTCTTTTTTTTTTTTTTTTGAGACAGGGTCTCACTATGCAGTTCAGGCTGGCCTTAAGCTCACTTTGTAGCTCAGGCTGGTCTCAAACTCACAACAATCCTCCTGCCTCAGCCTCCTGAGTGCTGGGATTATAGGCATGCGCCACCATGCCTGACCTCTCATTTTTTCTGATGCTAAGAATCTTCCTGATCAGTGACTTGCTTCCAATATTAACTTAGAATTGGAAAATTTGCTTTAGACACACAAAATTGCTCTGGAGAAATAAAAGAGAACCCAGGCACTGGATTTCAGGAAATCAAACAAAAAGGCAAACTTGACATCTACAACTAATGATGCTGCTGATGAAGAAAACTGAGAGAAGCAGGAAGGTGAAGCAAACTCCTGGCTTCCTTTATTGAGGGGAAGAAGACCACTACCAATGGATGCATAGGAAAATGTCTATAATTAGACATTGAATACAGAAAAATCTCTAGGACAAATTTTTGTTCAGGCATGCATTAACTGCCAAGTTACCAAAACCTTTTCAACATCTTATGTTTTATAACATTAATTATTAAAAATATCAATTTACTGTCACCAACATGAGAAAAATACATAAAAGCAGCATGACTCATCCTTCTGGAAAGATTATCAGCTTCTTTATATCTCTGGAGCCCTCAGAGTCCTGTAAACAACCGCCAGAAGCAGAATGCTTCACTGAGCAGCCATGAACAGTTTGATCTAATAGGCAATGTGGACTACTCCTGCTCTGATGCAAAATTAGCTTTCAAATTAGGTGAAATCTCTTGAGAATGTTTTCATACAATTATAACTCTAAATATTTACCCCATGGTTACTAAAGAATATCTTTCAATAAAATAATGAATCAAACAAAATAATTCATTGAATACTTTTCAGCTCATCCTGTTCCCTATAAATACATTATTTATAATGAGTTAGACACAAAATAAATAAGACAAATGTTCATGAAAAATACACCATACTTGAAAGCACTGATTATCTGCCATGACAGCTGATTCTGTTTATTATATCAAAGATGTTCTTGTCATGAAAAGATGGCAAGACTCTCCAAGTTGTCTATATGCTAACTGAGAATGACTCCATGTAAGGAGACTAAACTCATTTTTTACGACGACCCAGGACACTTGGCTGTTCATGTATTTCCCTCTCAGAGCACCACAAACAATTATTAAAGTGATTTTCACACTCTATTTCCTTTTCCCTCATAATTTTATAAAAAGATTACTAACAAAAATTAAAAACTTCTGTAGGACTTCGTTTTCTTTTTCTTTATTAAAGAAAAGCCATCACATATGACCTGGTTACAGATAATAAATATTTTGACTCTAAGTTACTAATAGGTGCATGATACAGCGATCTCATCACATTTTATCTCAGGAATATTATAGAAGCACTTGAATGCCCACAAAAGCAGCAATAAGTACCATGGAAGAGAACCCATGTGACGCACTAGAATTGTTTTCTTCCAAGCTGCTTTCCTATTGACCCACTTGAATTTCTAAAACATGTTCAGAAAGCACCAAGGAGACACATCTGGCATCTCAAACAAGTGTCAGGCACAACTATATTACAAAGAACTCTTTGTTTTACATTAAATAAAAATAATGACACAGCAAAAGTATACACTATAGCTTGGATTTGAAAAATGTCAATTAGAGATACTTACATTTTTAAATTTTCAAATTTTGTTGCCTTTTAGCAAAAGAATTTAGTTTTTACATAATTCTGTAAGGTTCTCTAAATTGGAATTGGACAATTGAAAGAAAAACTTTCCCCCCAAACACTGTCCATAAGTATTTAACTTATTCTTTTGAGAAATGATTTTAGCACAAGAGAAAACATAACCCCTTTCCTTGGATACACATAGGTAAACCAGAATCAAAGAAACCACTTATTCACAGTTGATACCCGAAAAAGAATCTCAAATCATAAAGAAGTATAAATAATTGCTTTTCTGTTTCTACCCTGCAAGCAGAGTAAAAACAGTAGAATTTGTTCATTGCTAAACTTTCTAAAGAAATTGACACATTTCTACATAACCTGAAACCTGTTACTGATTAGACAAATGGAAACCTTCACATATAACCTTGAAAACAAAAGAGTTACCTTCTTGTCAGGTTTTGGTGCATTCTGAATAGA
>PVKA01034102.1:0-23761 GCA_004027165.1 Ctenomys sociabilis | reverse complement strand
TTTTTTTTTTTTTTTTTTTTTTTTTTTTTTTTTTTTTTTTTTTTTTTTGTCTTTTTGAGACAGGGTCTCACTATGCAGTTCAGGCTGGCCTTAAGCTCACTTTGTAGCTCAGGCTGGTCTTGAACTCACAACAATCCTCCTGCCTCAGCCTCCCGAGTGCTGGGATTACAGGCATGCGCCACCACGCCCGGCTTTTTTTTTTTTTTTTTTAAATCACTTCTTTTAGGCATTATTCCAGACAAGTTACACTTTCCAGAAATACATTTGATGTTTTTATTTTTAAAAGAACAAAGAAAGACCTTAACGATACAGACTATCAAAACAAGGTGATAGTAACAGCAACAATGGTTGTTTACACTGCGTATTGTCGCCTTCAAAGTAGTTGCTCAGATTACCAGATACAGGCATACAACATTGATCAAAAAAATTAAGTGTTAGCTTCCTTTCCATAAACTAATAGAAATTAATAGCACAATCTTAGCTGTCTTGTATATTATTTTTCCTCCCTTTGTTTTCTCCTTTTCTTCAGCTCAGTTCTTTCCCTTTGAGCAGTTTCTTTCTGTTAAACATCTATCGTACTTTTTGAATTTTATTTACCATTTCAGTTTCTTACACTAGGAGACAATAGCATGTTTACACATGCGGTCTGATTTGTTTCACTTACAAGTAAACTGGGGCTTTCACAGAGAATGGATATATTTTAAAATTTAGCTCCACTGGGACAAAAAGTTGGGTCTTCTAAAGCTGTACTGTCAACATCCACCTCATTAAGCTGTCAATGGACTCCTTGTAAGGGATACTACCAACAAAGGTAAGGATGGTCAAAACCCTTAGCAGAAATGTGTCGGCCCGGGTGGAATCTAGATGCCAGAAATGTACAGAGATCGCTTTACTGTTACTCTGCCACACGTGGTGTGGTAGGCCTGGAATCCCAGCGCTTGGGAGGCTGAAGCAGGAGCAGGCTGCGTCTCCACAGGTGTACAGCGCTTGTCCGGCAGGCTTGAGGTTCTGATTCCTTTAACCCCACAAAATTTACTGAAAAGAGTAAGTTGACTGTGGGGAGTGACATGATTTAATTTGTTAGAAGGTTTCTTTGGCTGTTTTATGGAGCTAGACTGCAGGGGGCCCCACCCTGAATTACAAAATTAAGAGCATGAGACTGTTTCCAAAAAAAAAAAAAAGGTGGTATGGGGGGCTAAGTCCTAGATTTGAAATTTGGGGAAAATAATACTGGACTTTACTACAAAACAAACATTTCCCTTTATTCTGTGGGAAGTATAGGTTTTGTTTTTCAAAAAGCAGTGGTGGTGTGTTTATGAAAATCAGCCAAAAGAACCCAAAAGCCATACTTGGTTGCATTGAACTTGGCCTAATTGTTACCTTTTTCTAGCGTTTTTTTGTACAAGTAGTAGGTTTTGTTATTCTCACCTGTAGACTGATGGTTAGCTTTATTGTAACATATTTCAATATTTTTTTTTATGATGGAACCAGGGATTGAACTCAGGCCCTTGCGCTTGCCAGGGAAGTGCTTATTTCACTGAGTCATCTCCCTAACCCCCATATCTCCATTTTTTGCATGATTGTGGTTTCAGTAAACCATCCTATGTTGTGACCTTATGTTACTAGTTGTCCAAATCATTTCAGTTTTGCACTTGCAAATTTTGCACAAGTTTGTCAGTTGTATGTGGTGTTTTTTAAATACAGGATGATATTATAAGTTTGTTTTTTTCTAACAAAAAAAATCTTTACTTCAGTTATGACACCTAAGGCAGCCTTCACACGTGACAACAGCACATTCCACACACGTTTATACTGACTGCACATGTGCTTTGTCTTCCTGGTATTTTTGTAGAACACACTTGACATCCTGCTGGTCTTGCTGTTTCGTCAGGAGGTCCTATCATATTATACGATGTATACTTGAGAGGAATATAAAATATAAAGCATTAAATTCTTCATATGTATCGTACATTGAGAATAAACATCAAGATTTTCACATCAGCTGTGTTCTTGTTTACAAAACCTAAAAGATAATATCAGAAATAGATTCCTATGTGAACTACAATGAAGACACCAATAAAACTGGGCAACAAAAATAATCTTTGTTTCAACTGTCACACCCAAGGCAGTTTCCAGAAATCAAGATGGCGTGGACCATGCGCAATATCGCTTCCACCAGTAGCAGGTATGTTTCATTTTCCCAGTCTTTTTCGTAGGGCACAACTGACCGCTGTTTGGCTTCCCTGTTGTGATCAGGCTTTGGGCTGCTGCTCCCGCCTGTCACCAAGGAGCCCCCCCAGTGTGCTCCACAATTCTTCTGCGCAGTTCCCTGGGCAGAAATACTTTGCTCTTCCTCTGTTGTAAATGGTCTTGCCTGAGTTCCAGCCCCAATCCTCTCAGAAAATTTCTCCATGGTATTTGTACTTCTCATTTTCTTTGTAAACTCTCAAACTCCATGCTACACGTTTAGGATTGAGTAGAACAACTATTGGCCAGTGCTTTGTGCTACCTCATAGCTGCTGCACAACTCAATCACATGTACTCCACCTTTGGTTTTGTTGTGAAGAGTAAGCACCTCAGGCCTCAGTTTTATCCCGGTTTCTCTGTCACTATTCCCATGATGGTGCAGTGTTGGCATCTGCAGTGCCAGTTTGTTTTTCTTTGCTGTCTGTGAGGCCAATGTTATATCTTTCTTAAATCCAAAGATTTTTTTCTATACAATTCTTTGTTTTAAAATTGCAGCATTTCATTTGAAATTCTTGCTTTGTTCCTTTGTGATCAACTTGAGCTCTGTTAACAAATGTGACATCAGTTGGAATCTGGTAAACCGATGGCTGAATGTCACATTCTGATTAGGAGATGGGAGCAACAGGTCTGTTCATGACTTCCTTTGGTTCATTACAATAGGAATAAAGCCCAGGCTGCACAGTTCTAGGGCCAGTTTCTAAATTGAAAGTGTGTCTTATCTAGCTGGGCATATATTTTTGTACCATATTTTGATGGCTTTTGTTTTGTAGCTGCTGTCCAAAGCTACATTGGCCAGCTGTTACTTGTGTCCTTGTACTGAATGCTACTTCTGCAGCAGTTCCAGAGCTTCTGCGCACACCTTGGTGTCTATCTGCAGGAGGGGAATGTATAAATTTAGTTTAATAACTTGCTAAAGATAGCAGAGTCCAACATTGATTAGAGGAGCAAGAAATAAAGTGTGTACGGCTTGGATTTCATTCAAAATGTACTGGAGGGCTGGGCGTTTAGTTCAGTGGTACAGCACCTGCCTGGCAAGCTCGAGGTTCTAAGTTCAGTTCCTGGTACCCCCCCCCAAAAAAAAACCCACAAAATTTGCTGAAAAGAACAAGTTGAGTGTGGGTAGTGACATGATTTAATTTGTTAGAAGACTCTCTTGGCCGCTTTATGGAGCTAGACTGCCGGGAGCCAAAGAAGAAACTGTTAGGAGACTTTCCATAATCTGGAAAAAGTATGGTTTAGACCAGTGCATAAGTGGAAATGTGTGTGGATGCTGATAGGTTTTGAAGAGAGAGGTGGTGGTGTGCAGTACTATCTGGGGAGGGCCAGAGAACGCAACTAAAGTGTCCAGCCAAGCAGCTGACAGCCACAGCTGCCTCCTAACAGATAAGGAAGTCTCTGGTAGGAGAACTACAGGGCTCCAGTCAGGCATGGCGCACCTTGCAGAGGCATAGCTGTCCGTTGACTGGGTGTTAAAGACTTCAACTGCTGCTCTTGTGGTCGCTGTGTGTCCTTTTTGTTTGTTTTTTTAAGTTTTTGCTGTATATTGAGTATTTTGGTTTTACTGTTAGGTACATGCATGCTTTTAATTTTCATGTTCCTAGTGGGTTCTATTGCTACAGAACATTCCTATGTTTCTCTACTATTTAAATCTGCTGTGTCTAGCAGTAGTACAGCCATGTTAGCTTTCTTATAATTGCTGTGTTCATGATTTAAACCTTTTACTCTAAAGTGTTTGCCCTTTAGACATCATATTGTTGGATTTATAGTCTGTCAATCTGTTTATATTTAATCCAGTTGCATTTTAGTGATTGCTATTTATGCAGCTGGACTTCTGTGTGCCATCTTCCTTTTGTTTTGCTCAGTCCTCAGGTCTTTTTAGTTCTGTTAATCTCTTTTACTCCTTCATTTTGCATCAAGTAACTCTTCTGATGTAGCATTTTGTTTTCTGTAATTCTCCCCATTCTCTTCTTTTTGTTGTCCTCTAGAGCTCATCATATACATTTTTTTTTTTGGTACTGGGACTGGAACTTCCCAGGCAGGAGCCAAAGTGCCTGTGCCATCTCCCCAGGCCTCATGACAGACTTCTTAACTTACTAGAATTAGCTTCCCATTTATATTGACTTAGTTCCAGTGAGATACTATATATATATATATATATATATTCCAGTGAATATAGTTTTATTACCCTAATTTGGGTAATTATAAATGTTACAAACCAGGATTGGGGAGATGGCTCAGTGGAATAACCACTTCCCTGGCAAGCACAGGAGCCTGAGTTCAATCCCCAGTTCCATAAAAATAAATAAATAAATAAATAAATAAATAAATAAATAAATGTTACAAACCCAACAGTGTGCTTATTACTTTGTCTTTTAAAGAAGAGCAAGAGCAAACAACTACATATTTATAGACTTCTTTTTTGGTAACCTTTGCTGACTTTTCTGACTCTTCACACCTTGTGGATTCAAGGTTTTTTTAAGATGGGCACAGCCGAGATCTGCCCTGGTGGCACATTGCAAGTGTAATTTACATTTGCAAAGTATACGTTGTCACAACTGCAAGTTTGTGCCCCTCAACCAACACCCTTGCATGTACCACCACGAGACCACCACCATGCCACCTCCGCCCAGGCCCTGGTGACCATGGCCCTCTGTTCCTGGAGTTCTCTTTCTGGATTCCACATATAAGTGAGATCGTGTGGTATTTGTCTTCCTGTGTCTGGCTTATTTTTGAGAGTGTCACATCTTGTAGGTTTTTCCCTATTGCCACAAAAGGCAGGATTCCTTTGTTTGGTGCTGATATTCTGCGGTGTGCGTGTATCATATTTTGCTAATCCTCTATCTCCTGATGGGCACATGCGTGGAGCTCACATGTTACATTTCCACCAATAGTGTGTTTACCTCACCAACCCAAGTGTTTTCACTTTTTGACAACAGTCACACCCACACGGTTAAGGTGTTCCCTCTTGGATTTGATTAGCACTCCTTTTTTTTTTTTTTTTTTTTTTGGTGGAACTGGGGATTGAACTCAGGCCCTTGCACTTGTCAGGGAAGCGCTTATTCCACTGAGCCATCTCCCTGGCTGATGTCAGTTATTTGTAGCACCTTTTCATATACCTTTTGGTTATTTATATGTCCTCTGGGAAAATATCTGTTTGGGTCCTGTGCTCATTTTTTTATTTTTTAAGACAATCTTTCTATATAGTTCAGGCTGCCCTTGAACTCATTTGTGTGGCCAAGCTAGCCTTGAAATCACAGTGATCCTCCCATCTGGGTGTCTTGAGGCTAGAATAACAGATGTGTACCACCATGCCCTGCTGTCACTTTTAAGCTAGGTCTGAGGGGAGGTTGGCAGGTCATTTCCCCTGGGGCTCTTGAAGGGATAGGGATAGTCGCCCTGGGGCTCTCTGTTCCTGAGAGGGTGCTTAGAAGGGAACAGGCCTGGTTTTTCCCCCCTCTGTGCAATACTTTGTGTGTGTGGGGGGGGGGGGCGTGGGGTCCTCACAAAGGGGTGTTTTGCCTTTGGACTTCTCAGCCTCTGGAAGTGTAAGAAGAAAATCTCTGTTATTTGCAAGTTACCCAAGCTATGGACTCATGTTATAGCAGCAAAAGCTGAACTAAAACAGCTACTGATATTCTTAATCCATGTTTTCTGAATTTAATGTTCTTGTTACAGCTGCACACTGAATCAGGCACCATTATTCCAAAGCCATCTTCTTAACTGACTTTGCTATTTTTCATTCCCTTCCTGAACTAGTGAGAGTGGCTCTTAGATGTTTTGGTCTGAGGGAAACTTTTAAGTCCTAGAAAATCATTGAAGTACCCTAAAAAGTACTGAAAACCAACTTTAACTCAGCTTCCCCTGTATTCTCACAACTGACACAAGCTGTGTGAGGTGCGTAGGTTGCACAGCAGCCACCAGCTGGCGTCCTCAATAGAGCCCCTGTCTGTGTTAGGATACCACTGGCTCTGAAGGTCCAGGGTTCGTTAAGATTTCTCTGCGGCCAGGCCCACAGCCCAGGTTGCTGGACCTGTGCTCCTGGCTCATTAACTCTGTCTTAGCTGCCCACAACCCTTCCCACAGGTGCTGTGAATTTGCTTCAGTGGCTCACAGTGCCAGGGGACACTGGAGGAAGAGATACAGGTACAGCTGGAACAGAAGGGGAAGAGGGGCAGGAGTGGTACAGAGAGGGTCTGTGCTGGGAGGTTTAGTTTTCCTCAACAACGGTAGGGGAAAGAATTTCTTTAAGGCAGGCCCTGAGACAAGCTGGGCGTGGTGGCGCATGCCTGTAATCCCAGCACTCAGGAGGCTGACACAGGAGGATTGTTGTGAGTTCGAGACCAGCCTGAGCTACAAAGTGAGCTTAAGGCCAGCCTGAACTGCATAGTGAGACCCTGTCTCAAAAAGACAAAATAAAATAAAGGCAGGTGCTGGAGTTAGGAACCAGGAACTGTGGACACACACACACACACACACACACACTCATATCGTACATATAATGTATATCACAAATGTCTTTATTTATGAGCAATAGCCCTTGATATTTGTTGTGATAGAGATTAAAATGGGAAAGTAGATCTTTATTGAGTCATAATATGAACGGTAACCAATAGGTTGGTTAATGTAAATCACGATCCCCAGCACCGGGTGGGCTGACCTGGCCACAAAATAAATAAATAAAATAAAATAAATAAGCACAATTTTATGATTAAATTTATTTTTGTTGTGTGCCTCTGTTCTCTAAAAGCAGATAACCGTCTATCCAGGATGGGGGATGTATTTGAGAATTTTTTTTTTTTTTTTTTTGGTTCTTTTTTGATCTGCGTGTGGTGGAGGTGTTTTTTGAGTAAATGTGCTTTTTAAAATTGGAAGTATGTGGAGACACATGTTTTTTGCCAATTGTTGCTGCCTTGGCTGTTTTTCCTCTCTGGGATGCAGTATCTGACACCAGCAACTTAAAAGTTCACAGTGGTATTGGAAGTTTTGGTCTGTAGTCTGGCTCTAGGGCAGGGCGGGACGGATAGGAAGGTGTCTGTGGGATCGCTGGAGCGCAGCTGGGGCTTGGGACCGGAAGCCGGAGAGCTTGGGGTGGGGCAGAAAAGGGAGCCGCCCTCACACACCATCCACGGTGACCTTCCTCCGAGCAGGAGCAGCCGGGCAGCAACCTGTCCCCTGAAGGCAGTCGCCTTCCCACAGCCACCTCCGCCTCGGAGCACCAGAGGCCGTGGGGCACGTTCTAGCTCTAAGCCAGTTGCCTACTTCACTGTACTACACTCTGCTCTGCAGAGCAGATGGTTTTCCCTCTTCTGGTGCAGCAGGTAGTGACTACAAAACTGGTAGAAGTCGGTTCTGCTGGCCGTTGGCGCAGGAAGCCAGGCTTCTCGGTGTAGTATCAGCCACGCCCAGGCGGCAGCTTGGTTTCAGGCTTAGGTGTCAGGCTAGGCAAGGGTTGGGCCCAGGACCTGCCAGGCCTATCTGAGAGCTAGCGCGTTGCCAGGGTGACCCCAGGGCGGGTGGGGCGGGGGGGAGGGGGAAGGCAAAGCTGCAGTAGCCGGTGTACTGAGGATTTTTACCTTCAACTGAGTTTCCTTAGGCGCTCTGCAGGGACGCGGTCAGGGGGACCAGTGTACCTGTCCCTTGGTTTAACAGGCACAGACACCACGCGTTCATGTCTGCAGCGTGGCCTCTGCCTGCCCTCTGGAGCTCTTCCTCCCAGACTCGCTCAAGACTGGCCCCAGAGCCCTTCTTCTTTCTCCCCTCTGTCCAAGCGGCCTCAGCCCCTTCCGTTCTTTTGGACCCGTGTTTGCTATAGCTTTCTTAAGGCAACCTTTTCCCCCCTAATTAAACCTTGTCACACTGCTGGCAGTATAGTTGAGCTACCCAGGCTTACATCACATCATGTATTGGCCACTCTGCACCTAGGTCCTAACGCAGTGCTTACTGCATGGATGCTCAAGAATTACAGGATTTGATGAGTGAGTGTTAGGAAGGGCGGGGCTTAAGCCAGTGTGGTCTCTCTGAAAATGGGAAGGAAGACGTACATAGCAAAGCCTTAGAAGAACAAGGTACTAGAGCAGAGCTGCAGGAGGGTCCCAGGAACTATTTTTGGTAAATGTTCCAGGAAGCTGGTTTTGTGTGTTGTGCCCTGCCCAGTGTGGGAAGGACATACAGCACGCTTTATTGTGATGTCCATGGCCCTCTGGTACCAGTGAAGAGAGCCAGGTGTGGTCTCGTCCCAAGGACCTGAAGCTGTTCCTATGGACAGCCTGAACAGGTTTCCCTGGACAAGATCTGCACAGGAGTTCAGCCGTAAAAGCCACTCACTCTTGGGTGTATGAGGTTGGGGTTTGATACTTAATTGCCAATGGCCTTGGCTGACCTGAATTAGCAAGGAAGATGACCCGAGAGCCATGCGGTGCTACTTACGGGTTTTGCTGAGACTCGGCCAGGCCCGTCTGTGGCACGGTTCCAACGTTCAGTTTCTCTTCAGAGATGAAGGTCACAGCCAGCAAAGACCGCGGAGAGCAGGAGCTCAGGGGAGACTTGAGCAAGTTGCTTCGACTGTTAGGGTTCAGTTTTCAAAGGCAAAAGTAATTGAAATAGGTAGTTAAAATTTTAGATGATAACAGATTTGTGTTTATTGTGACTGTGATGCAGTTTTGTAATTTTATTTTTTCTGTACTTTAGGAAAGGGTCTACAGGATGTTCAGGGTCTCACTGCATAGATCAGACTCAGTGATTCTTCTGTTTACAGCCTCCAAGTGCTGAGATTACAGGCCCGCACCCCCAAGCCCAGTCTCAGTTGCCGGCTCACTGCGCCTTGGGGGGCTGGGCCAGCATGGCACGAAAGCCTGGGGCCCTTGCAGTTTTGTAATTTTAAATAAATGTGATATCTTGCAATCTGTATGCCACAGACTGACCTGGAGACTGATTATTCGTTTATTTTAATTTTTAGTTTATTGAAGTACAAATATCTATGAGACATCTTTAAGATACCTTGACAAGATGATAAATTAATACATTGCAAACTTTTCATGTTTTGGTATCATAGAAGGTGCATACATTATACTTAGAGACATTATTATAGCATATGTCTCTTATCAGTAAATTAAGACAGTGTAGCTGTTGACGTATCTTATTTTTTATACCTGAATTACATCAAAGATTCAATAATTAATACCTCCTACCTTGTTATTTTCCTAGTGGTTGTCCATAGTACTAGAAGCCGACATAATATCGTGTCCAACCACCATTAGTGCAAATCTTGCCTCATAGATTTATGTAGAAGCACGGCGTTCTCTATCCCATGATTCTTCCTGATTATTCATTTAAATAAATAACCCTAGGATTCTTGTAAGGTTAAATTTAGTGTTGGCCAAAGATTCAGTAGATACAACTGTCAGATCAGTAGTACGAACATCATTTTGTATCACTCGTGTACTAACAGTAGTTCTAGAACCTCCTATGTGCTGTGAAATTACGGTCACAGTAGCACTTGGCTGGGGATTTTTGTGTGCTTCAGTGCATCTTCCACAAGAGGGCAGCAAAGGACTAGCGTGATTTTTGTGCTTGCGCGATCTAGCAGAGAGCAGATTACCTTCAAACCTAATAGAAATCTTCAGAGGGTAAGAGTTGAAACAGTGGGCATAGGTACAGCTCTAGTTTGTTCAAAGTTAAGGTATATGGTTGAGAGCAGTGTTTTTATTTTTGTTTTTCCTGCATAGTACAGGATCTCTCGTGGATTGAGGTAGTAGCGGTAAGAGTTTAAATCCTGGATGCATGGTTCGCCAGTCTTGTAACTGGGAAAGACCGCTTCAGTGTTCCCAAGCCTCATTTTCTCATCTATTAAAAAGAACAAAAGCCGGGCATAGTGGCACATGCCTGGGATCCCAGCCCACTTGGGAGCCTGGGGCAGGAGAATTCGAATAAGCTCGAGGCCAGCTTGGCCTTTTTTTCAACACAGCCAGACCTTGTGTTGAAAAAAAAAAAAAGTGGGGATTTAAGAATAGTAATGTCTACTTTGCAGGGTTTAGTAAACAACATAGAATTTCTATAAAGACTAAGAACAGTTAAAAAAAAGAACTGAAAAAAATCCCTAATCTGGTAGCCTACTGCTCTTGGATAGACCCTGTTCCTAGAAGAAAATTCGTTTTATGGTCTTTAAAGAAAGTGTAGGTTGTTACGCTATGTGGCTACTATAGTTTTAGTTAATTAACATAGAGTCCACCCAAAATGTATACACGCTTCAGGAAAAGAAAAAAGTATAAATATTTTAATACTGAATTTGTTGAGATATCATGAGATTAATGCGGGTTCCCTTTGGCCTCTCTAATTGCAGCAAGTGTTCAGAGTGGTGGCTCTTAGCCTGCCAGGCACTGAGGGGCGCAGAGAGCTGCTGCCTGGCTGGCCTTGGGCTCTGGCCTGCCGCAGGCGCCTGTCAGTTTCTCCAAGGGCCGGCAGCGTGGCAGGTTCTGGAGTTAGTCTCATCCTGGAGTCTGCCTCATATGACAGTGACACCCTCTGTTAAAAAAAAAATCAAACTTTTTCTGAAGTGTGTATACAGCATACATTTGGGGGGGCAGACCCTATATTTACATATCAATTTTTCATTTAATTTCTGAATCTGATTAAATGGCTGTGAATGCCCCATTAAAATCTTACTATCTCAAATGGAACATCCTTGTTTTTTTTGGTATCAGGGATAAAACTGAGGATTTTGTGCTTGCCAGACAGGCACTTATGCTACTGAGCTATCTCCCTAGCCCCTGAAATGTAACTTCTTCTTCTTCTTCTTCTTCGTCTTCTTCTTCTTCTTCTTCTTCTTCTTCTTCTTCTTCTTCTTCTTCTTCTTCTTCTTCTTTGGCAGAACTGAGGATTGAACTCAGGCCCTTGTACTTGCCAGGGAAGCACTTATTCCACTGAGCCATCTCCCCAGCCCAAATGTAATATCTTAAACTGATCACTAATTTTTATATTTTTAAGTGAACAGATAATATGTAAGGTGCTTAATTAGTTTCATTCTCTTAATCTCACAAGTGTATTATAATTGGGTATTTCTTTCTAATGTGCTTTTTTTATTTGATAGAATTTCTTGATTATTCCTTTACCTATTAAAGACCTTTAATTTAGATTTATTTATTCTTCTAGTCTTCTCTTGTGATGAACTTGTATTTTAAGAAATAAAAATGTAGTCCTAATATTATTGTTGGCTTTTATTTCTGCCTTTTGAAAATGTACCTCAAGGGGTACCCAGAAATAGGTAAATTGTCATCTCTAAGCCTCCCTATATTCTTAAATGATGACCACACACAAGGCCTTCATTTACTTTTTACTTACTTTTTGGTTTTTTCCTGGTCATTTCTCCCATCTTACGTATCTCAGTTCTTTTTAAAAAAACATTTTTAGGGGCCAGGGAGATGGCCCAGTGGAATAAGCACTTCCTTGGCAAGTGCAAGGGCCTGAGTTCAATCCCCGGTTCTGCAAAAAAAAAAAAAAAAAAAAAAATTATTTCTGTTAGCTCATGCTTGTGGCACAATGACCTCGCTCATCGTAAGTCACCCTGCGTAGCTGGCATGCACATGCGCATCTAGTGAGCGCGTAACCTACACCGCATCTCTCTCTGGTCCTTCCTCCCCGCTGTTCACTTTTAATAAATAGCTGTGAGGTTGCCGTCCAGAGCTGCGGGACCTTGCTGTGACCCCAGAGCCAGCGATGTGATGTAGTCCCCACTCTTTGTGAGCTGTGACTGTCTTGGGATTGAGGCATGGAGCAGAATTGCTGTGGATGTTTGGCTTGGTAAGGATCAGTGCTACCAAACAGTTTCCAAAAGTTGCAACAATTTCAGATCTCACCACATGGATGAGAGGTTCTGTAATCAACATCCTCACTAGCGCTTGGCAACCTCATATAAATGAAGGGGACGGTTCCGCTGGTGTAGTCCTGATCCACGTGTCTTTTACCGTGAACGTAGTTTGGCGTCTCTTAGGTTTATTGTTGCATATATTGTGTTGCCTTGAAACACCTATTGGTGTTTTTTTCCTGCTTTTCTTTTTTGTCCCTTATTAATTTGAATTTTTTGTGTATTATCGATCCTGATTATCAGTTGTGTGAGTTTTTAATTAAGGTATTTCTCATTTTTAACTAAGGTGTTTGCTATCATGTAGAAACATTTTGCTGAACAAAGACTTCCTAATTTTAATAGTCCAGTTTGTCATTCTTTCATTTTAGAGTTAGTGTGGCAAGGTCATAGCAGTGTCTCTAGCTGGTCATAGCAGTGTCTGACCGAGGTGGTCAGGACTAAGTCTCACCTGCTCCCACTATGACCTTTTCCAAAGCTGAAAGCTGAAACAGAAGGCCCTGCACGCTTCCACTCTGGGTGCTAACCACAACTAAAGTTTAGTATCTGCCTAGGGTCTGGTACTTTTCCCCATGTATATATCTTCATTTTTATGAAGATATTGCACTTCATACAACATGTACTGCACTGTGACTTGTGTTTCTTACTTAGCAGTGACCAGTGGCATGTGAATACTGGCTACTCTCCAGGTGCAGGCAGAGATTAGCGTATAATATGGTTTTAGGGATCAGCAGCTTTAGAAAGAGGACCTGAGAAAAGGGGTGCATGAAGCAGATCCACGGTGCTGGCCTGGTGCTATTTCTCTGGGGTGCACCCTGCTTGTTGCACTTGTCCTACATCAGGCCAAATGGCCAGGCCTTGAAGCCACTCCTGCTCAGCTGGCCCATGTGGGGTGCTCTGGGTAAGGTGGTCCTCCATAGGTGCGTTAGCCTGGAGTTGTGACCACTGAGCTCCTGCAGAGGGGCAGCAGGCCCTGCCTTGAGGTGGGATTGGGACATGTCTGCTTGTGCTGCTATGGCAGAACACACAGATGAGGATTTATAAAAAGGATTTATGAGGGCTGGGGAGATGGCTCAGTGGAATAAGTGTTTCTCTGGCAAGCACAAGGGCCTGAGTTCAATCCCTGGTTCCCGCAAAAAAAAAGGATGTGTAAGATTTCCTCCCCATACCTCTAGGGGCAATAGAGACTTACCCCATAGGTGAAAAACAGCAGGAAGATTTTAAATTTTATTTTACATGCCTTTTTCAGACAGGGTCTCACTATACAGTTCTGGCTGGCCTTGAGCTCACTTTGTAGCCTGGGCTGGTCTCAGACTCAGAAGGATCTTCCTGCCTCAGCCTTCTGAGTGATGGGATTATAGGTGTGGCCACCACACCTGGCTGCAAGGCAGGAAATTTTGAAGGCAGAAGAGAGTAGTAGTTTGAGTTTGCACCCTGTAGCCCTTTGCGAACTGCATCTATCCCCAGAGGTGGAGCCCTCTGGCCTGCGGTGCAGCCCTGCCCATTAGGCCTCCCTTCCCTGGGATTTGCTTCAGGAACACATGCTGTGGATGGCACACTGAGTTCACAGCAGCATGTGTGTGTCCACTACAGTCCCTTCCTGCTTCGTTGAGAAACCTGTCGTCATTCTTGCCCCTTCTTAATGCTCTCAAGTCTTTTATCTAAAATCACTGAAGTTCTTAAAACCATCACAACTATAAAGCCATCCTTTCTGTAAAATATAGTTCATCTAAATTTCATCATAATATTAAGAACGCATTATAATTTTAAAAGTTGTAACTTTTGTGCAGTGACATCAGGCAGCTCTTAAACGGGCAGCAGTTCAGCGTTTTGTTCACCTGTACAGAATAATTACAGTCCTGCCAATCGGTCGCAAGTGCCTCAGAGAGCCAGCCAGGCTCAGCGCACATCGGGCCTGGTGGCAGAGCGGCAGAGCGGCAGCGCGCAGGCGGCAGAGCGGCAGCGCGGCAGCGTGCAGGCGGCGGTCACCAGCTCGTTCCGTTTTGACCATGAGCTGAACTGCAGGAACATTTTTAAGGACCCTTTCAGTGTTAGAATCTGCATTTCATAAGGAAGAATAAAAGAAAAAAAGTCAGGGAACAAGAGGAGGGAGGGAGGGAGGGAGGGAGGGAGGGAGGGAAGGAGGCAGAAAAGAAATGGATCTGGTATGTTTTTCTTTGTTACCTCAAGGCTTCCAAAGGAGAAAACTGCATCCAAAAAAGACAGTTAACATGCAGGGTATTATAGCTCATAGGTACAAACACCTGCCCAGCAAGGTCCTGAGTGCCATCCTGGCACCAAAAAAAAAAAAAAGAAAATGGAATGTGTGGGGACCTTGGCTGTGGCTGCCAGTTCCTTATGTGCCAAACATTTCATTATTTTACACATGTGAGATAGTAAAAGTGGTTGACTGAACTAGTTCTGTCATAAACAGGAAATAATAAAATGATAAAAGATTGCCCCCATTTCTGCCTGTCATTTATGAGAGTTCTTAACTCTCCAGCTCTTTAACTTTCTCAGAGCAACTTCTTTGCTTTTCTTTGCATCTGCAGTAGATCTCTGTGTCCCACTACCCAAGCCCCTTTTAGCTAAGGAGATCTGAGGAAATTAGAAGTTTATCTCCAAGTGCAGTGACTATAAGTAAGGTTTACTAGTTCTTCTGGCTTTCTCAGAAGTAGTAGGAAAGCAGCCTTATTTATTTATTTTGAGACTGGGTCTCTATGTGTCAGGCTTGAACTCTGTGATCCTGTGGAAAGGAGATGCAATTCCAATTTGAAGAACTCCATCTTTCAGACTAGAGAATGACACACGACTTGATATATGAATACAGGGCCGTATTCTGTGCCTGGTATTATCTAAGCGAAAAAAATAGAATATTTGTAGATTTCTTTGACTAAGATCAGAGCTTCTTTAACTTGTTGTTTATTGTAAGAAATTTAGAAAATACAAATAAACAGTAAAGAAATAAATCACCTGCAATCCTGCTAGAGGCTTTAAAACCATTCTCAGTTCTGCCCCCACATGTGCCAATGTATCTAAAGGTCAGAATATGCTTTTCACTGTAGGAACTACTGCCTCGTGCGGGTAGTAACATGTCGTAGGCTGACTCTGGGTTTGATCCTGCATTAATGGGCACAGAGGCTGTGAGGGTGGCTTCTGGGGGTCCCCCAGACTGATGCTCCTTTCGTGGCACTGCTCTCCCGTCCTGATTCTTGGAACAGGGTCTGTACTCATGGCACGTGGTGCTGCTGTGAGCCCTCTACATGCCTGCCCCCTGGCAGCCCCACAGCTCTCCAGCAGTGACAGGCTTGGCACCGGCTCTCCGGGGGCCCCTGGGATGCTGTTCAGTCCTGCGCCTGGTTCTGACTGCTGCAAGCCCCTAGCAGTGGTCAGCAGTGTGGGCATGTCACCCCAGCACATCCTACCCTACCACATGGTGTTCATATTTCAGAAAGTGTTCTTTGGTTGTATGTATTCTGCCAGACTTCTCTGAAATGTTATGGTGTCCTAAGGAGGCCATAGGTTTCCATGGGACATAGATCTCTGAAATCATCACTGTAATTAACGTAATTGTACTTTTTGGAACCATCTGTGGACAGGGGGACAGGGAAGTCCTGCTTATACATGAAGCGTAACTGCATGTAGACTCCCCTTTTCTGTAGGCCTCAGTTCTACCACTGAGCTAAATCCCCAGCCCCCTGCATTTATTATTATTATTATTATTAGTGTATTTCTTTGTTACAGGACTGCACCGGCTCAGCGTGCACAGGGGCAGGGCCTACCCAGCCTGTGGTGCCGGGGATTGAACCCTAGTCCCTGCACTTGCCTAAGCCAGTGCTTATTCTGCTGAGCTATCTCACCGGCCACATTTCTACTTTGAATATAAAAAGTGTTTTACTGTAGTAGCATGTTAGACTTCATTACCTGTCCTCGTCATGTTCTTCTCCCGCTTTTCCTAAAACGCTCATGTGTGCTCACAGCCGTGTCTTTCATAATTTCTCACTCTTGACTCGAATTTTTTTTCCACTCATGGTTTTTTTATAAGCAGACATTCTCCTTTTGATCGTCCATGCTGTGTAAAGCAGCCTCATTGCAAAATGTATTAAATAGAAATGAAAAACTTTTTCACACTTACTTACATGGAACTTCAGGGTTTGTTTTGCTTCTTGTCATTGCAAATCATTTATACAGTGGCTCTGGGCTTCTTATTATGTATCTCCGCGTTGTCTCTTTTTGGCCTTAGGAGTGGAATTTTTCTCTTTGTGGGTGAGATCTGTTGCCACTGCAGTTTAAAATAAGTATAATGGCTTTGGCTAGCCCACTCCTGCTCCTGTTGTCATGTTCTTTTTCTCAGCTAATTAATTTAGAATGAAAGAAGACAAATGCTTGCCTGTTGAATTTACTACAAAATATGTACATGTTATAAAATTTCTCCTTCTGTCATTGCCACTTTCGCCACTGCACCCTGAGCCCAAGTCTTTCCCCTGGACTCTGCTGCTGTTTCTCCCTCACCCCAAAGCAGCAGGAGGATGACACTCATCAGAGCAAAAGACCCCAAGTGTCTTTTTTTTTAAGGTATTGCCCATAACTTTAATTACGTATTTGTGTGTGTGTGTGTGTGTGTGTGTGTGTGTGTGTGTGTGATGCCCAGGATTAAACTCACGACTCAGAGCTTGCCAAGCAGGTGCTTATACCACTGAACTATTTCCCTGGCTTCTATACCTTAATTTTAATTTTTAATTTTATTTGTTTATTTTTTGCAGAACTTGGGATAGAACTCAGGCCACTTGCCAGGCAAGTGCTTATTCTTCTGAACCATCTCCCAGCCCCAAATAATTACTTCACTTTTTTTTTTTTTTTTTTGCAGAACTGAGGATTGATGCAGGGCCTTGCATTTGCCAGGGAAGTGCTTATTCCCCAGAGCTATCTCCCTGGCTAATTTTTAGAACATATACACACACATACCTCTGTATGAAAATATAATACAGGATAACCTTAAGAAAGTCTATTAAGCACTCTTCTTACATCTATGAAAAAATAACACAGAAGAATTGGAGAATAACAATGGTGAATGCACTGGGTATGGATCTTAAAGACTGTGGAAACATTGGTTAGCATATGAGTCATAAGGAGAGAGACTCTCCCAAAGAAGACGGCAGAACTTTCACGGCAGAACTTTCTCTTCCATGAACTGTTTTCTTATTTCATGTAAAATAAAAAGATTGCAGACTGCCCTTGTTCCCCTGTCTTCTCTGCTTTTGCCTCAGAGCCCACGTGCCCTCTGTCCAGCCTCTTCCTGGAGTGCTCCTCCTCACACCTGTTCCCAGTTGTCTCTCAGGCCTCAGCTCAGCCGTAGCTCAGAGGATCCCTTCTCAGGATTTGCAGTCTCAAGCAGCCTTGCTTGCCTAACCACAGGCCTCCCTCAGCTCCTCGCCCTGTTGAACTTCTTCTCACTACCTCAGGCTATCCATACACACCGTCCCTCTTACTTTAGCAGTTATCCACCAACTACGTGGGCATTCTAGAATCTCGGAGATCCTGCCTGTGAGTGTTGGCTGCAGCCTGTCTAGCATTTGATAGTGCTTACGTGTGATAGGCATATGAGAAACATATGTTTAATTTATTTCAGCGGTTAGTCTGTACTCCTGCATATCAATTATCTACAGAAAGTGACTCTACCTATGGAATGATAGTCCTTAAGAAAGTTTTAGACAAATATGTGGCTAATTTTTGAAGTTGCTGACAAGCATTTTGTTTTACTGAATAAAAGGCATCTTGCCTCAGGCAAAAGCAAAGGCTGTGTCCCTAGCACTTCTCTTTCTGGCTTGGAAAAGATTTCTTTTCTAACTACTCTGTGTCATGGTAATGGTGCAGTCTCTGTTGGAAGGCAGCCGCTCCTGGATTCCTGCGCTTGTAGGCTTTGAGGCTGTGTTTAAGATTTGTGTTTGGAAGGAACATTTCCATGGTTACCCCGGTTCCTTCTACCATCCTTGGAAAAACAGGACACGCAGAGTAATCTGATTCCCGGATCGCTACTACACAGATGTCTTTTGTGTCTGCCCACGCACAAAACTGGGAGCAAGTTCCATTTCCGTACATTTGTTCCCTTCAGTGCTTCTTTTAAATGGACCATTTTAAGACTAGAAATAAAAGCCTTGGGTTGGCAAATTAAGCAGGGAATGGTCTGTGTTCTATAAATGGTCCAAACTCGCTGTAGCATGAAGTTGGAGGTACGGTATGTACGGGGAGAGGTGGGGGAGTGAGACCGAGTTTCCCATAAGATGAGGGAGTAAGACAAGGCAGGGTTTGTGGAAGGCTTGAATTAGGAAACGATAGTGCGTTTTCCCTCATAAATTGGAATCATCTCTATCAGCAGGTAACCGGTTTCACAGCACCCCCATTTCCTGAGGTGTGGAAACCTCAGGCACTCAAGTTACGACAGTGGTGTGGGGTGGCATGGAACCCACGCACGCCCTCCTCGTAGCCCGGATCATGGCCGGCCGACTTCAGGTATCTGAGACAGTGTACCGCGGTGAACACATGGGCATGCTCTGGGGTTCGGGGTTGCTGACCAGGGGACCCCTTCTTTTATTTTGTTGTCTTCATTTTCTCCCACTTACTTCAATTATTAATATATCACTATTACTTCTAGATGTTTATAGATTAAACATAAAGACATCACTAAAAGTGAAAACATTCCATAATCTTTCTCTTTTTTGTGTGTGTTTAGTGCTGGGTCTCACTGCACAGAACAGACTTATAGTGATTCTCCTGGTATCAGCCTCCCAAGGGCTGGGGTCACAGGCATGCACCACCACACCCAGGCCAACATTCTACAGTCTTAACCTCTAGACAGATATTTTTTCTGTGGCCATATTTTTATTGTTGTTTGAGAAAGAGTTTCACTATGTGGTCCAGGCTGGCCTTGATCTCATTGTGTAGCCCATACTGGAATCGTGAGTGCTGGAATTATAGCCGTCCTCTTGCCTCTGCCTCCTGATTGCTGGGATTATAGCAGTCCTCCTGCCTCTGCCTCCTGAGTGCCAGGGTTACCCACGTGTGCCCCATACCAGCTTTCTGGCCATATGAACATATATGTTATAGTTGCTTTTTTTAAGCAGAAGGAGATCCTACTATATGCATCTACAGTGTGTCTTTGTGTATACCTTCAAGTTCCACAAGATAACTTATAGATGTATTGTTATTCATAATTTTACTTTTTGCTGCAGCCATTCTTGCAGATGTGATACATATTTGATCCCTTAAATAAATATTTCAGTGATACACATTTTTTGACATATTACTGTGAAGATAAGTGTGTACATTTACATTTTAATAAGTGCTGACAAATTACCCTCAAAAGTGTATCAGAGCCGGGCATGGTGGCGCATGCTTGTAATCCCAGCACTTGGGAGGCTGAGGCAGGAGGATTGTTGTGAGTTCGAGACTCACAACAAGGCCAGCCGAACTGCATAGTGAGACCCTGTCTCAAAAAAGACAAAAAACAAAAAAGTGTATCAGTTTAGGGCTGGGATTAGCTCTGTGGCACTGTGCTTGCCGAAACCTGTGTGAAGCCCAATTTATACCAATTTATGCTCTCAATAAAACATGAGATGTTAATTCTTTCACTCCATTCCTTCTAGTTTAAACATTATCTTTTTTATGAAGATAGCAGTGGATATTTTATTGGCTAATGGGATGTATTATTTAGCTCTGTAGTTGAACACAGCTCCATGGTTAAGCCCTTGGCATGTTAGGAAAAACTGCTGGTAGATAACATGGCCTGCTTTGTGTGTGGAGTTTCAAAGTCATTAAATAATGTTGGGTTCCGAGCCACACACAGCTCCGACATGTCTGCTGCATGATCAGCACGTTGCCTGCCGATATCCAGGCAGTGAGATACAGTGCGCTTGCACATCAAGCCTGCTTCTCTGCTCCTACTTCCTCTTATTATCTTGTGGCACCTGCCAGGCTGGCAGAAATCAAGGGGGAGGCTGACAGGAGAGCTGCTTGCTGGCACAGCTGACGGCTCGCTCCCTTATGCCCTTGGACTTGCAGAGGCAACTGTCTGGTGAGGCGCGTGCTGTGTCCGCTCTCGGGCAGTTTCCTGTCCACAGAAGCTGAATGCTGCATCTGTTTCCATTCCAGCTTCACTTTAGAGCCAAAAGATGAGGGCATGCAACCTTTGAATTCACTCACATTTTATAAAGTTGAAGTTTTAAAATGAATATGACAACATTTGTGTAGGTGGAAGCAGCTGTTGGCCCCACAAAGCCCCGCGAAGCATGTGTTCCCCATTGTTAGCAGCAGCGATGCCTCTTCATCCATGACCTTGGACTTAATTTCTTGAAAACCATCAAAACATCATTCTGAGTAAATTCTGTCATACAGCACAAGTGGTCATGCTGAATAATACCAAATACTTATTTTGGGGAAGTAGATGTGGCTAGTGTAAAAGTGACTAGATTTTTGTGTGCTGTAAGTTCACCTGTGATGTGTCTTAGACAGGAATTATAAAAGATGCTTTAAATGGAAATACCATCAGGTGAGGGAATATGGAATAATGAATGTAAAATGTTTTGGTGTATTTATGTGAGGATAAATTATATAATTCTTGGGTTTTCTTACATCTTATCAGTAGTATGTGGCATATAATATTTTATTACCAGCAGTGGAATTCACGTAGGAACTTTGTCTTGTTCACAGTGACACTGATTCTAAGCTAAATTGTGTAAATTTTGGGTCCCGTAATAATGAGCATTATGCAGGACTGCTGTGGGGCTTGCTGTGCCGCTCCGTACTCTGTTCACAACGGTGATCCTGAGTGTGCTCTACCTGCTACGGATTTTCCACTCAGTGAAGGGCACTTCAACTATGTCTGCTATGGCAGCTACCTTGGAAAGCCTGAAGAAGAGAAAAAAGGTTTTTTAGCACGCTATCAGTGCACTGCAAAGTGAGAAAGTTTGCCATCAGATGGCTTCCAATGAAGACATTCCTGAAAGAGGGAGGAAACGGGATCACGTTTATAGAGAAACTGCCTAGGGGAACCTTCCAAATGGGAGGCTGGGAAGCACGTGGAAGGTACAGGTAGGGTGCAGCCTCACACGATGGCAGGTGCGGGATACAACCCCAGCCATCACCCCAGAACCGCAGACGAGACGGCAGCTCGTGGCCATGCACGCGACAGCAGCAGCTGCCCAGCGCTGAGGAAGCCCTTACCTGTGGCCGCAGCCCGCTGGCCTAGACTGTTAGAACAACAGGACCTTGCCCTCATCGTGATCGAACCGGGAGCCGGGAAAGCGCGGGCCAGGGCTGCTGGCTTCTGGTTCTCTTTGTAAAGAGCTCTGAAGTTTCCACTGCAACTTGACAGGCAAAAAAGTGAACATGCTGAAAAATCGGTAACTTTTTGGGTCCATAGGAAAACTGAGGTCTTGAGGCAAACCTCTGTTCCTCTTGAAAGAAAAAAGGGTTGCATGAGAACCTGAATAAGCAGAGGCCAAGCTCTAGTGTGTGGCCTGTGTGGGTGTGGGTGCGCATGTGTGCGCGTGCGTGCTTCTCTTGCGTTCCTCTGCTTTCTGTTGGTGTTACAGCCTCACACCCTGGGACAAACCTACCTGAAAAACTCATACAGAAGTTGAATTCAATCATACTTTTTAATCAACCCTCAGATGGAGAAACAGACATCAAAGAAATCTAGGAGCAGTTCTGAGGCAGGAAGGAGAGGAGTGGGAGCCACAGAACCTCCCCTGGAGAGATTTCCATGTGCGCCTCGCCTCCCAGGCCTGGGGTTGGTCCAGCCCCACACTTGGCTTTCTCTCTGTAAGGAACAAAAAGCCATTGCTTCTGAGAGGTAGCAAATTGTGCACCGGGAGCCAAGAAGGAGTCACCAAGGAACTGCAGGACGCAAAATGAAAGCGGTCAGTAGGAACTTGTCATCTGCTGAAAGGGGCTCGGCTCCGCAGTTAACATGGACTTCTATTTATAAAAGCCAGGGGAGAAAGTTTCAGATAATGAGTTTCCTTTGAAAAGCTGAAAGTACGTCTGTCTGCTGTAAGGAGTTGTGATCTCTCCACGGGCGTGGACTCTGCTGCCTTGTGTCTCTCCACTAAAGCGCGCGAGACGCGGCCTGGCCAGCGCTCCTGTCTGCCCCAGCCCGACTTGCCCTCGAAAGGCGGTCATTTCTCCAAGGCTGGCAGGGAAAACCCATTGCGACGGCAGGCTGCACGCCCACCCCTTCCTTCTCTTCCTGCTATTGAATAGTGTTTTGGGAAAGATTAAAAATACAGAAAGGCGAAGGAGGGTTAATTTGTTTAATTCTCATACCATTCAGAATTAAAACTCTTACACTCAGGCTGGAGATAGCTCAGTGGAATAAGCACTTGCCTGGCAAGCTCAGGGTCCTGAGTTCAATCCCCAGTACTGCAAAAAAAAAAAAAAAAAAAAAAAAACCAAAAACTAGCAAACAAAAAAAACCTCTCATACTCAGCCAGACTTATTTTACTATTTGTATCATATTTAAGAAATTGGACTCAGGGTACTACAGCTGGCCTGTAAGCTCAAGGCTGTGGGTTTGATTTTGGTACCAATAAATAAATAAAATAAACAAGGAAAAAAACCTTAAAAATCTCTTTTTGTCATTACAAGAAGTTCCAAGGGCCCCTGCTCACAAGGCACTCAATAAGTACCAAGAGCTTAGTGAGCGTCCCTCCCCTCTGCTGACCCTGCATTTGGATGGATGAAGAAAATGAGCAAGAGAATTGTTTTCTCTGTGGCTCTGGTGCTACCCACATTGTCATCTGCCTAAGGCTTAGTGGATTCTTCCCACATTGCCTGTTTACGCTCACAGAGGCGACTCACGAAGAGACCTGCCTTTCCCATCTCACGTTCTTTTTTTTTTTTTTTTTTTAACGAAACATTTACCTTTTTCCTTTTATGATTTCCCTTGCATTGACAGACTTTTTATTGTTCACATTCTCTACTTCCACTGATTTAATAATTTATTGCCAAAAATACGCTTAGTTACTTCCTTCTAACGTAGTTAGCCAGAATCAGTACAGCTGCGACAAAGGAGCCGCGCTGCCCCTTCCCGGTCCAGTAGGAAGGGCGCCCTAAGCATTGAAGCCCCCACCCCGTGCAGAACGACCTAAGACTTCTGGCCGCTCCAGCTTTCACAGGGCTCATCTTGAGGCCGGTGGCACCCGCGAGGCCCCGTGTTTCCAGCGTTCCTAGAATTCAGTGTGAAGAAGAGAGCTTGGTCTGTGTGTTCAGTCTATGACCTTAAGGCCAATCTAGTTGCCACAAGGTCTATGGACACAGCTTTTGCTTTTCTTTCTTTTTTCTTTTTGTTTTTTAGGGAACGGTCTACAAGGTGTTCAGGGTCTCACTACTAGATCGGACTCGTAGTGATCTGCCTGTTTGCAGCCCCCCAGGAGCTGGGATGCGTGCCACCATGCCCCATGTCAGTTGTAGTCTCTGTGAGCTCCGGAGGTGGGGCCGGCATTCACAGGCCCCGCAGAGCTCTTTCGTCGGCCCTTGCTTTTTTCTGTATGCATTATCCTGCTTTCCTTTCCTGTCATTGGTTAATATACTGTGATCCCATGTCACTCTATTTTGTTATGATTAATATTACTTTCTATTTTTTTTTTTTTTTTTTTTTTT